>JAJPUD010013059.1:18767-46077 GCA_023553655.1 Myrmecobius fasciatus | reverse complement strand
ACTTTGTAAAACTTACAGAATTATAATAATAATGTAATTATTATTAGAGGACAGCTCAATAACACAGTGGATAGAACAGCAGGATAAGAATCAGGAATATGCTCATCATAACCAGTTGAAATCCAACCTTAGATATTTACTAACTGCATGACACTGAGCAAGAAATTCACTTAATACTGTCCACCTCAGTTTCTTCATCTCTAAAATGAACTGGAAGAAAAAAATCAAAAACCACTCCAGTATTTTTGCTAAGAAAACCATAAATGGGTTCACAAAGAATCAAACACAACTGAATGATGAACAAGAATTATTTCTATAATTACTCTAGTTAATACTAGAGTAACTCCTCTATGTTCATGATTGAGAAAATTAAAAAGGGAAATAAAACAGTTATGATGATCCCGATATTAAAGAATGATGAAGGCATGATGATGAATAATAGACTTTGGAAGAAAAAGAAAAAAAAGATGGAGTGATAGAGAGCAAGGTTAAATGAAGGAATTTCAGAGCTCAGTGGGAGTAGTAAAATTAAGGGCATAATTATCAATATGTTGACTAATTTGAAGATAGTAGTCATGGAAGTAAGTTGATGAACTGGAGGTTCAAAAAAACTTCACTTGACCCTACTATTCCTTCAAGTTGTCCCCCTTTATCTTTCCTCCTTTTCATAGCCAACCCCCAAAAAGATCATCTTCAATCATTTCCTCCACTTTTCTTCTTACTCTCTTCTCAGTAAATTGCAGTACATTTCCAATCTCATCACTCAGCCTCTACATATTCCCTTAATATAAAAGTGAGGATTAAGGCTGAAAGAAAGGTTGAAGCTTATACTGAACATGAGGGGAAATGGGAGAATGACTTGGAAGTTTATTCATGGGATAATTCTATTTGAAGGGATCCCTTTAAGGTTGAGCTTTGCTCAACTGAATCAATGATTCTTTTAAAACATAATTGACAGATTTCTTAGCATGTTTCAGATATTGTATCACTTTAAAAATGTGGTCTGCTGTATTGTATGGTTTGTGACAGTGTTATTTTATAAAGACGAGAAGGTAGGACCAACAGTTATTGATACCTTCTCAGTCTCAATACTTCTGGGGAGTCCATTATTGCTTCTTCTATGTTGGGAATATTTTTTCTCTCAAAGGTTTGTTGTAAAATGATCACTAAATGGTTTCTGATAGTGTGCTGTCTCCAGTGCAAGTTTCTTCTATGTGTCTCTGGGCAGGTTTAGCCACTAACCTGACTTATCTCCTTCCTTGTTATAATTTCAACTTCTTTCTATAACATAGATTGGGGTCCAAAAGGAGTGGCTCCCCTTCCACCATGAATAAAGTATATTGCAAATACTCAGTAGAAAGATTTCAAAAATTAAGTGTAAGTCATAATTTTAAAGTTATATTTTTATTAAAACTTTTTATTTGCAAAACATATGTACGGTAATTCTTCAACATTAGCCATTACAAAGCATTCTGTTACAAATTTTCCCCCTTACTCCCTACCCCTCCCCTAGATGGCAGGAAATCCACTACATGTTAATTATGATAAAATACTTGACAAATCGAATATATGTACATGTTTCCACACATTTGTGTGTGACAAAAATCTTATCTACAAGAAAGAAAAATCAGAAAAAGGAAACACAATGCAAGCAAACATCAATAGAGAGCATGAAAATGTTATGTTGTGGTCCACATTTCACATCCCTCTCTCTGGGTGTATATGGCTTTCTTCACTGACCAATTGGAACTGGTTTGAAATATTTCATTGTTGAAGAGAGCCATGTCCATCAGAATTGATCATCATATAGTCTTGTTGTTGCTGTGTATAATCATCTCCTGGTTCTGCTCATTTCACTCAGTATCAGTTCATGCAAGTCTCTCCAGGCCTCTCTGAAATCATCCTGTTGGTCGTTTCTTATAGAACAATAATATTCCATAACATTCATATACACATAATTTATTCAGCCATTCTCCAATTGATGGGCATCCATTCAGTTTCCAGTTTCTAGCCACTACAAAAAGGGCTGTCACAAACATTCTTGCACATGTGGGGCCCTTTCCTTCCTTTATGATTTCTTTGGGATATAAGCCCAATAGAAACACTGCTGGGTCAAAGGGTATGCACAGTTTGATAACTTTTTGAGCATAGTTCCAAATTGCTCTCCAGAATGGCTGGATCCATTCACAGTTCCACCAACAATGCATCAGTGTCCCAGTTTTCCCACATCCCCTTCAACATTCGTCATTAACTTTTCCCGTCATTTTAGCCAATCTGACAGGTGTATAATGGTATCTCAGAGTTGTCTTAATTTACATTTCTCTGATCAATAGTGATTTGGAGCACCTTTTCATATGACTACAAATAGTTTTAATTTCATCCTCTGAAAATTGTCTGTTCATATCCTTTGAGCATTTATCGATTGGAGAATGGCTTGAATTCTTATAAATATGAGACAATTCTCTATATATTTTAGAGATGAGGCCTTTATCAGAACCCTTAAATGTAAAGATGATTTCCCAGTTTATTGCTTCCCTCCTAATCTTGACTGCATTGGTTTTGTTTGTACAATAAAGTTATATTTTATTGCAAATATTCCATAGCAAAGATTTTTAACATTTTGGGTCATATCATGTGACCTTTTGGCAGAGTTGTAAAACCTATGGACTCCTCAGAATAATGTTTTCAAATATATAAAATAAAATCAATAGTTATTCCATTAAAAATTCAAAGGAAACCAATTATATTTAAATACAGTGACCTATAGAAATATAAAAACAAGTTCATGAACTCCAGGTAAAGGAATTGTGTTTAAAAGAAATTGTCTAGTAAAGTGGATGAATCTTTCTATAATGGAAAGAATCCTGTTGAATAGATGTCCATAAATGGAATGCATACAAGTGAATTTCTAGTTTGTTTTTATTTTTAATTATCCATGTCTGACCTCCTCATGTTGTTGTCTGGGACTGCTTAATTGCTGTATTGTAAAACACATTGTGCAAACTCCAAGGCCATTATCAAACAGCTCTGTCTGAATGGCTGATCATTGGTCTTTGAGAGACCCAGTGGCATTTTATATGAAGCTTCTTAATTCCAGAATGGAAGGTTCCAGTTTATATTTGTTTCTATATCTTCCCCTAGGAAGCTAATTTGACCTAATTTGTCCCTTTTGGCTGCTTGTGAAACCTGCAAATGATGACTGCTGAAAGCTAAATAATTTAGTTAAAGGAAAAAAAAGTGATACAAATTAAGTTTGTTAAATATAATTATTAGTGAGCAAAGATTTATTTCAGTCTCAGCAATAATGAGAGGCTTTTGTAAGCTGACAACTCATATTTTAAGCAGTCTTGGATCAGTTGAATATAATCTTGTCCTTTTAACTGGTCAGGTAAAATGAAGATAGATAATATTTATTCAACTTCATATGCCAAATAAGAGGGTCAGATTAGAGAAACTCAAAATATGATTTTCATTGGATAGAGAGTCAGAGGATCTGGGTTCAAATTCTGATTGATCCTGGCCACCTATGTGACATTGGGAAAGTTATTTCACCTTTTGGGATTTCAAGTTTCTCCTCTGTAAGCTGAGGGTGTTGGGCTAGATGACCAAAAGGGACGTTTCCAAATCTAAATGCTTGTTCTATGATCTTTTTTTAAGACTCACCTCCCAAAGCTACTTTACTTAAGGGGACATGCTTTGTAAAACATGAAGCAACATAGAAAGAAGAGAAATTAATATTGAATGTGATTTATGATTAGATATGTGATCACCCTGTCCAATGAAAGCAGTCAACACCAGAGTTGAGAGTCACTTGCATTTAGGAGGCATTCCTTATCTGAATCATACTTAGGAAGAGTATTAGAAATTTCAAATAAATGCCAGTTATCTAAGACTCAATATGAAATATACTAAATTATTCATAGAGACAGGAAGCCATGTGTGTCAAGCAGGCCAAACCACTCTAACCATTACCTCTTTTTGACCCTAGTGGAATCAGTCAAGGATCCTTGACCCAAGAGCCCAGGCCATAGCAGACTCCCATATCACTGGAAGTCCCACTTCCAACTCAGTCCTAATCGCTACTATCAAAAAGAATCACTCCTTGTAGAATGGGTAGATTCCTCTATTACCAGCAGACGTCTAACTACCAGGGATGAATAAGTAAGACCAAGAACCAAGGAAACAGTACTATCTCTCAACCTCTGACCCAGCTTCCTGCCTGTCTCCCTAAAACTTTGAGGAGTTTTGACAACTCCCCTACAGGGACTGAAACTCCTGCTCTCCTCAACAACAGCCAGTGATTCTTAAATCTAATTGTACCCCTAATCTCTCTTCTGATCTTTAATCTCAAAACTCCCATTGCCTTTCAGATATCTCCACTTGGCTGACCAGGAAACATCTTAAACTCAACTGAATTCAGTCTTTCCCCCTAAATCTTCCCCTCTTCCAAACTTCCCTATTACTTTGGGGCCACCACCGTCCTCTAAGTTCCCCAGGCTCACAGTCTAAGTGTTAGCCCCAACTTCTCAGCATCTCTCACTTTTTATATGCAAGGTCCATTGGTTCCACTTTGCAGAATCGCTCAGATAAGCCCTCTTCTCTCCTCTGATACTGCTATCCACTTGGTACAGGCCCTCATCACTTTGCAGTTGTACTATTGCAACAGTCAATTGGTTGGTCTGCCTACAAGTCCCTCCCCACTCCAGTCCATCCTCCATTAAGCCATCAGTGATTTTCCTAAATAGCAGTTCCTATCATGCCATCCTTCCACACTCAACAGATCCCAGGGATTCCCTATCACCTTCAGAATCAATTACAGAATCCTCTGATAGTCAAAACTCTTGACAACCAAGCTCCCCAGCTGCCTTTCCAATCCTCTGACACCTTATTCCCACCATTACTTTTCAATTGATGACACTGGCCTTGAAAAATTCCCTCCATCTCCAGGCTCGGCATTTTTTCTAACTCTTCCCCACATCCAAAATACTTTTTCCTCTCATCTTCACCTCCCAGCCACCCTGGTTTCGTTCAAGCTCCAAGTAAAATCTCTCCTTCTATAAAAAGTACTATAATTCTAGTACTTTCCCCTTGTTAATTACTTTCTATTTATCCTGTATATGGCTTGTTTGGATGATTCTTTCCTTGTATCTCCCATTAGATTGTGAGTTCCCCTAGAACAAGGACTGTTTTTTGCCTTCATATCTTCAACACTTAGCAAAATACCTGATACAGAATAGGATTTAATAAATGCTTATTGACTAAGTGACTTAGGAAAATAATTCTTGACACCAAAATTCTTGTCATTGTAAAATGGTTCAATGTTACAGATAAATGTAATTTTATCCACAAAAAATGACATTTAAAAAGATGCTTCAACCCTCCACATCTGCTTTGACACTGCACCAGAAGGAGCCTGAATAGCTTTTCTCTCTGATCTGCACCTGAAACCTTTATGTGCTGTCTTTCCCTATCATAAGGGTTCTTTACCCTATATGGTATATGGACTGCTTTATTAGTCTGCTAAAGTCTATGCACTCTTACTATCTCTCCTTCCTACCTCCCTGACAATTTATGCAAATAGGTTCCTCCCTGCCTGTACCCACTGTCAGCTGCTGGACCTTTGTTCCAGGTCTAACTCGATCAGCCACTTTCTTGTCACCCTGGAAAGAGCCTAACCTTCAGCAACATAGAACCCCAAACTTTAGTTGTCCACTTGCTTCATCAACCCTCCAGAAGATGGGTTTTAATCCCTACACAAAAATTTGTAGTTACAGATTTCATTTCGGGAGTCAACTACCTATTGAATGATACTTAGAAAGTCACTAACCTCAATTTCTTCCTATTTAAACATGGTAACTACTCTTGCCCTTTACCATCTGGCTTAGAGAGAGATGCATAAATCTGGCTCCACATGTCAAACATTTCTCTTCCTTATAGTAGAGGTACCAACTAAATGGTGTTTTTAAAATTGCTTCAGTATTCACTTTGCACAGAGCAGTGTGCTAGGCTTGCAGACATAAGAATGATATGTACAAATATATAATATGGTGTATCTCCCCTCTCCCAGAAGATTTGCAGTGTAATAGGAAAGCATGTCACATGTGCAGATAGTAATAAAATAAAATAATACCTAAGTACATGAGGAGTGTGAATAGAATGCTGTCAGATCAAAGGAAAGTCAGGAAGGAAAGTGAAGTCATGTCTAGCCTCCTGGAGGAGGTGGCACTTGAGTAAGTTTAGAAAAAAAAGGTAGATAGTTGGTATAGACGCAAGAGAGAAGGCATTGTAATAATGGGAAATGACTTCATATACAATAAATCTCTGTTCTTTGTATAGAGACTTTTAGAAGTTTGTTGATGTTTAAGTTCATAATGGAAATAACATTTTTAAATGTTTTAAAAATAAAAATAAAATTTGCAGATAAAAGGTTGTTTACTTCATATTATAAGATTTAGAAAGATATAATATTCTATCACATTGTTTTGCTATTCCCTCAAACTATTTTAATTCTTTCAAGCCTGCAAAGAAAAATAGGTAGGAATTCAACTGAAAATTTATATCATGTTTTATTATTATAACTAAGTATCAGAGGTAGGTTTCCAATGGATTCCATAACCCTCTGTAGGACATTTATTGAAAGAACAAATGGTGAGGTGATTTTGTTATTTTCTATATTGTTAAAAGAGTACCTAGACTATTATTTATTTGAGTATTGGTTGAATTCAAATTTGTTATTGTTCAATAGTTCAGTTGTTCAGTCACATCTGACTATGACCCCATTTGGGGTTTTCTTGGCAAAGATACTGGAGTAGTTTGCCATTTTATTTTCTAGTATGTTCTTATTTTATAAATGAAAAACTGAGAAAATAGGGATTAAGTGATTTGCTCTGGTCACACAGCTATTAAGTATCTGAGGCTGTAAAATTTGAATTCAAATCTTCTTGACTTCAGACTCAGTCCTCTATTCATTGTACCACCTAGCTGTCCTTGAATTCAAGCTATTTCCCTAAAATTTAACTTCTTTGAAAAGAAATATACATATATATATATGTATATATTCATACACATATTTGGGGCAGGGGGGCACAGCAAACTTGGATAAAAATATAAGGCTGAAGCTCAGATCTACCTCCTCCATCCAGAACTGCTAAAGGGTTCCTCCAAGCATGTTATAGCTCCATGGTACTTTGTACCACCCAGTTCCTACCCATCAAATTCTAGAAACTTCTGATGCCTAAAAGATTAATGGATAGTGTTTGGAGTGATCATAATTATAAAAATATGGCTTGACCTGGAAAGACTTACATGAATTGATGCTAAGGGAAATGAGCAGAACCAAGAGAGCATTGTACACGGCAACAAGATTATGTGATGATCAACTGTGATGGACTTTCAACAATGAGCCAATTCAAGGTAGTTCCAAAAGACTTGTAATAGAAAGTGCCATCTGCATCCAGAGAGAGAATTATGGAGACTGAAGGTGGATCAAAGCATAGTATTTTTACCTTATTTTCTCTGTTGTTGTTTGTTTGCTTGTTTTTTTCCTTTCTTATTTTTTCCTCTTTTGATTTGATTTTTCTGGTACAACATGATAAATATGAAAATATGCTTAGAATAATTGCACAAGTTTAACTTATGTTGTATTGTAAGGGAGAAAAACTTGAAAACAAAGTTTTGCATAGGTGAATGTTAAAAACAATCTATGTATGTATTTGGAAAAATAAAATACTATTAAAAATATTGATATTGAAAAAATATGGCTTTAACTCCCATCAAATTCATTTGCAGTTAACAGATTAAAAAACATAAATAAAATAATCAAGTTTTTAATTTGGATAGATAGTAAAGTTAATTAAAAGAAAAAAAATCCCCCTTTATAGAAAGCAGCATGATTTCCCATGAATGATTATACCTCTGAATAAAACACTAGTTTTACATGCCACTAGAACACCTGTTACAGGTCCATCTCCTAGCAACTGGTTGTTCTTATTGTTACACTACTCTAGCTACATAGCTACAATTCCATTTTATATTCAAAATTGTTTCCCCTAAAAGATTTTTGGACTTTCTTTTTCTCTATCAAGTTGTGATTGTCATTATCTATTAGAGATGTCTTTATTTGCTAGAGCTCCTCCTCAAAGTAAGTCTAACTACTTTTTGATGAAACTGCTCTGCCAAAGCATACCTATAGATAATCATTATATTTTTTTAGTTAGGTCCACAGCTGAATCAGGTTGTCACATAAAAGGATTGCCCAGTTAATTCCCATCTCCCTCCACTCTTATTGTCCCTAGGCAAAAATTCCCCAATCTTGTTTCCTATTTGGATTTGTAATAAATAAACTCCTTTCAACATCTACTACATCCCTTTATTTCCCTGGAAAGCAATTTCCTGGAACTTTGACTATCTTCAAGAAAACCCTTAGTCACACCAAAAGGGTGATACAGAGTCCACAATTTTTTTCTTCAATTCCTATATAAATGTCACTGTTGTCTTCCTTGTGTATGCATGCACATACATGTCTATGAGAATTGTGGCCCAGGGACTCCTTTCTATCAATCCAGCATCTTGGAAGAAAAACATAATGAAATATGCCTTCTATTTGTGATTCATTAACCCTACCTGAATTTACTCTAGGAAATTTCCAAAATAAAGTATAATTGGGGTAAAAAATAAGGGGAAAAAAGGTGCTTAGAGCCTATACAAGCCCAGAATGTAACATATGTAGTTTGCATACTTAAAAGATGAAAAGGACTTATAGGAGTTACAGATTCAGAAATACCTAAATTAATATTAAATAAATACGTAAAATCAGAAAATGTTTTGTATACCTTCACAAGTGGTTTCTTAATTATGGGTGAGGATAAGGGAGAGAACCTAGAATGCAAAAATTTCAGAAATAAACGTAACTTTTTTTGTTTTGAATGTAATTGGGAAAAAATATTAAATAATTAAATGATGGAAGGAAGGAAGGAAGGAAGCAAAGAACAAATAAATAGAGCCCAAATACCTAAATCCTTTCAATTTCCAAACAGCAATCCCAGGAAGAAGAATGAACATGGATATTGCCATCAGGGCTACTCTTTGATATTTTAATGGAGCCCTAGGAGTCACCTAGTAAGTCCTACATAGTCCCTCTCCAAAATTTGTAGCATCACCTACTAGTTTGCATACACATCCCCTTTTTTTACTCCCAACTTTCCTGAAAGTGAAAGAAAGCATGCCTTTAGTTTGCTGAAAAAGTTATGATAAATTATCATATTTTAACATATTTAACATGTATTGGACTATCTGCCAACTAGGGGAGGGGAAAGGGGGAAGGAGGGAAAAATTTGGAACAGAAAGTTTTGCAAAGATCAATGTTGAAAAATTACCCATGCATGTTTTTCAAATAAAAAGCTTTAATAAAAACATTTATTAAATAAAAAATCTATGATATACATACTAAGTAACTCACTAACTTCTATTCCAGATAGAACACTTCTAGAATTATTTGGATGAACTTCTTTTTCTAAGGAGCATTAAAGCATGAGGAAACCCTGCTTCTCTCTCTAGAAGTTCAATTTCTGAATTCTTAGACTTGATAACTCTAAAAATTATAGTCACCCAAAAATTAATCCTCAAGACTCAAATCTCCTCTCAAGCCAAATGGACAGATGCCTATTTCTGCCACATCATCTCCAGAAAATCAGTGTCTCCTTAACTGTTAACATGGGGCAGCTATGTGGTGCTATAGCACACAGAGTGCCACAAATGGAGTCAAGAAGCCTCCTCTTCCTGAGTTCAAATCTACCCCTTAAACCTTTACTAGCTGTGTGACCCTGAGCAAATCACTTGATCTTATCATTTTCAGTTATGTAATGATTCCATTTAAGGTTTCCCTCCCCCAGACCCAGACCCACTTTGCTACACACTAGCATGTTTCCTGATCTTTCTCTGGACATCCATTTCCTTTTCTGTAAAAATAAATAATTTAGATCAGGTAACTTGTAGTCTCTCAATACTCTAACTTTTAGTGTGTCACAAAGATATTCATACAATAAAGAATCATGCAAAGAGAAGTACTTTGGAGTATATTTTGGTTCTGCCACTGGTGATTTCAGCTTGAACTGAGCTCAACCCTGGAGATGATCAGTTAACTTTTTTGAAAAAAAAAAAAAAAGTTGTGCTGTGTTGAAAAACCATCTGCTTTTCAATCTTCAGCTTTCTTATTGATTATCATTAATTGCTCAAACCTCTCAAAGTAGCAATACCTGACTGATTTATTGCTTCTGAAAGCTATTGGTGGGGATTATGCTGAAGGGCTAAAGAATTCTTTGGGGAAATTATTATGAAATATTGTTGAAAGAATTGCCTAATCATTGAGTATTTTGTTAGTGATGAACTTAACTCCAGAATTTTTTTTTTAATTTTAAGAAAAAATAAATATGTGCCTATGCAACTGTAGAACTTTCTAACCCTCAACAACACAGGGGGGGAAATCAAGAAGAAGAAAAAAATCAAGATTATATAAAGTAAAAAAAAAACAGCTCTTGCTTTTTTGTAAGCAAAAGTAATTGTTCTTTCTACATAAAAATGTTATTCATCTCTTTCACATACTGTATACTCTAGTAGCATATAAGCATCTTGAAGGCAGAAATTATTTAGTTTTTCTCTTTGGATCTCTATTGCCTAGCACATAGTATGTGCTTAAAAAGGAATATTTGTTTCTATATATTCATTTATGTCACTGAAAAGTAAGATGAAGGAGAGAGGTAAGAAGAAAGCTTTTATTCAGACAATTGATAAATGTTAACCTGAACCTCAGTTCCCTTAAATGTTTCTTTGCCACCTGATAATTTCAATAAATCACAAGAAAAAAGGAAATTATCAAACCCTAGTTGGAGTTCAGTAGGGAACTGAGAGGAAGTTATAAAAGAGGGGAAAAAGGACCAAACATGGGATGGATCTTTGAAGAGAAAGATGAAACACATTTCCCATTCTGGAGTTCTTGTTTGTGTGGCTTATTTTGTAGAAAGGGTTTATTATGTAGGAAGCATTAAGAACAGAAATAGTAAAGTAAGACAATCTAATGGAAGAAGCAACACATAAAAAGTTTCTACTGCAAGTCAGATGGAAAAAGTCCTATGATCCTAAAAGTTCAGTGGCAATGCAGATGTTAATGCTTCTTCTTCAATGTTGTTTTCATTAAGAAAATTATTGCAGTTTCTTATGTTGAATTGTTGGCTAGAGCCAAAGATTTGGAGATAAGAACTTCCTTTTCTGAGTCTTTGGGAGCAGTGGCAGGAGTATCTGGAGTACCAGTCAAGCTGCTTATCCCCAAAGGTTGCTTCCCAGGATGATGACTGCGGGTATTGTGTCAAAAGCATGGTTATTCCCAAATCTCTTGGGTTGAGAGTTCTAGACACTCCATCAGGATTTGAGAGGAAATACTGGTGGTGATGGTGTTTGTCTTGCCTGGTACATGCTCCCTCCTTTTGAAATTGAGTCAATCAATAAGCATTTCATGAGTAGTTACTGTGTGCTAGGTACTATGTTAAGTTGTGGGGATACAAAAGAGACAAAAGATAGTCTCTTCCATCAAAGAGCTCAAAACATCTATATACAAACACACACACACACACACACACACACACACACACACACACATATATATATATACAGGAAATTTAGTTAGGACTAGGGAGGAGGCCAGGGACATCAATAAATGGAATTGAGGAGGAGAGCATTCCAGATGTGGGGGAAAGTCAGAGAAAATGCTGAGGAACATTTGTTTTATAGCTATGATAATATGTACTATTGCTAGGCCCCCAAAATTATAGGGTGCCAAGGACCTTAAAAAAGATGAAGGATGGAGGAGAATTTTGTGAAGAACATTTTGAGATCATATCACAATTGAAGAAAATACTTTCCCAGTTATTTCTAAAATAATGGCAGGCTCTTCTGTTAATAGAATCTGGATGTTCCAGGTTTAAGATCTTGAACAAATCATTCCCTTATTCTTCTTTAAAATACTTTGGATTATTTGACTTCTAAAGTTGCTTATCATTCTAAATTCTATGAAGTACTAAAGGCACCCAGTGCTGTCACTAGAAGTTTAGCAAGAGGAACAAGTTGATTTGTCACATCATTGTCATGGACCAAAAGTGTCAAATTTCTTGCCTACATCTTGCAGTGCTTCACACAAAACTCCCAAGTGGGATTGGAACCAGATTGAAATGTAATTAGAAAGTGTTTGACAAAATAAAGAAAAGTACAATGCAACACATATAATGCTAATTTGTGGTTTTCTAAGGCAATATATACAGCCCATGGAAAACCATGTCTCTTTGATTTTGACACTTCTGTAACAGACTATAGAGGTAGATCAAGCTCTGTCATCCTAAATCTCAAATAGCAAATCACTGATTTCTTTGTCAGTAAGAGGTCAGGTCCACTCTCTCATGGAAAGATGCCCCTCAAATATATCCAAACAAATTCTCATGTCATGTTATCTTATCTAGATGCCCAGAGAACACATCACATTTATCAGTACAATGGAAAGTAAAGTTGGGCTAGACTTGGCATCAGAAGCCCTGGTTTTAAGCTCCCACTGTACCCTGTGCTCTTGGGCAGGACACTGAACCTCTGTGAATCACAACTTACCCACCTGTAAAAATGATAGTTGGCCTAGATAGCCGCTAAGGTTACTCCTAGCATCCTTTTCTCCTTGATTTGATGCAATTTGACAAATATTTCTTCAGTACTGACTAAGAGAAAATCATATTTTCAGGGCAGGAAAGGGTTGAGACATGCTCTTATGAAAGGAAATTTAAGTGCAGCACATTCTTCCCCCTCTGGTGAGTTGCTTCTAATTGCTCATTCAGGTATGAACTCTCTCCATCTGACTCCAGGCTTTCTTTCTGTTGTACCTGCAACTTTCCCAGTTTTACTACCTATGCAAAGTGGCACTGGCAGCGTGGAGCACAGGACGGGAACTATTTTTTGCATCACTTTACAGATGCCTTGGGAGATCGCATTTCACAATATCAACATCACAGCCTTGTCTTGGGGTGTCACAAGCTGCCCAAGTGTAGCTTAAACTAGAGTCTGATAACTTAGTTTGCAAAACTCTATGCTAATGATGCTACACCCATTCTGAGCTTAATTAGAGGAGTCTGAAATGGAAACTTGCTTTTAGCAGTTATCTACTTTTGTCAATATATATAAATAGGGATGTTTATCTCCTTATTTGTTCTTTACTGTGCAGTGCATGTAACTGAATCTCCCTATTGCTGGAAGAAGAAAAAAAACAGCAATCTTTGTATGATGCAGAACTACTGTATTTAATCCTATCTGGGAATGGAAATAGAAATGGCAATTTATTCTTTTGGTCTTTGAGTCAGTCTGCCCTGAGATAACACATTCAATTTCTCTGTACTAGCATTCTTCTAATAGTGAGTCTTGCAGTTTAGATCATAAAGGGTCATGTGAGATCTTTTAGATCACTGATAAATGGGGAAACTGAGGCTCAGGAAGGCAATGTAATAAGTGGTGGAGTAGGAAATGCAAACCTACTTCACTGGAAACCATGTCTACAGCACTTTCCCATATAGCCAGGCATATTTTATTGTAGCAAATTCTAAATTATTTCTAGTGTTAACCTAACAACTACCTAGCTATCACTTCACATAATGTTAAAGCAAGAAAAGGATTTAGAAGTCATCTACTAGAAGGGAAGGAAGGAAAGAAGGAGGGAAAGAAAAAAGGAAGGAAGAAAGGAAGGAAGGAAGGAAGGAAGGAAGGAAGGAAGGAAGGAAGGAAGGAAGGAAGGAAGGAAGGAAGGAAGGAAGGAAGGAAGGAAGGAAGGGAGGGAGGGAGGGGGAAAGGGAAGGAGGGAGGAAGGGAGGGGGAGAGAGAGAGAGAAAGAGAGAGAGAGAGAGAAAGAAAGAAAGAAAGAAAGAAAGAAAGAAAGAAAGAAAGAAAGAGAAAGAAAGAAAGAAAGAAGGAAGAAGGGGAGGAGCGGAGAAGGGAAGAAAGAAAGGGAGGAAGAAAGAATTTACCAAGTACCTACTATGTGACGTCTACTGTGTTAAGTACTTTACAAATTTGACCTCATTTGATCCTCATAACAGCACTCTGAGATAGATGCTATTATCATCCCCATTTTACAGTTAAGGGAACTGAGACAGACAGAGGTCAAAATTGCTCGATTCACATAGCTAGTAAGTGTCTGAGGCTGAATTTGAACTTGGGTCTTCCTGACTCTAGGACAAGTACCCCAGCTATGAGAATAGCTGCCCCAAGAATAAATAGCAGTAACCATTTACCAGTCCAGTGCTCTTTCCACTAGATTCTTAAAAATTGCTATTTATCTACAATCATTTTGGCAATACTGTTGCATAGACAAATTCAAAAGAAAGATTACTTGACAGAGTTCAAGGATGGGAGGGGGAGTTTCCAGGATGCTGGGGTTTGAGTCTCAAACAGTCTTGTCAACAATATTGTGACCTTATGGAAATCATTCCTCCTCTTCATTCTTCAGTTTTCCTCATATGTAGAATGAAATGAGCTCTAACATCACATGATTATGATTTTATAAAACTTCTCTGTCGACTTTAGTGACCTTCAAAGATTAATCCCATTCATGGCTTAAATTTCTTTTCCTTTTTATATAATGAGCCTAACATAATGAAGAATGAAAGAGAGAACAAGGAGACAATTGGGGACAAGGAGGATAATTCCAGACAAGAAGAGGAAAGTTTGAGAGAAATAAGAAAAGAAAGAGAAAAATGAAAGGTCACTTGTAGAAGTATTCTATTATTTGATAATGAATACAGTAGTGTTGTTATTGTTTTGTATATGTTTGTTTTTCTTTCTTTCCACCAGGGTCTCTCTTGCCCCTTCAGGCTATTTTTAACTGTGTCCAAATCACTTTAACCACCCTTAATAAAGAGACAGGAGAATCTCTTTGGCTAGTGATGCTTTAGTTGAACTAATTAACAAAAGGCCCAAGGTGATCATTCACTCACTTTTTAATGAAACTGCAACTCTCCCTTTACTGTCTATGATGTTTTTTGAAAACTTCTAGCTTCTGGAAGAAGGGGGGAGCACAGAGGCCAGAAATGGGGGAATAAAAGGGAAAGCCCACCAGTTACAAGCACCTTAATATATATTTTAAAGCAAATGTAAGGGCGGAGCCAAGATCACGAACTTCAGACATCATTCTCTGTGAGCTCCTCAGATCTTCCCTGAGACCCAGAAAAATTAAGCCTCCAAACTGGTTCTGGAGTGAGGACTCCATCAAATACTTGGAGTACAACGCACTTCTATCAAAAATTTACTTTTAAAGAACTCCGGAGAAGGTCAGTTTCGGACGGCAGGGGATCAGCCGCTTGCTGTGCCCAGAGGGCAAGTGGGACAGAAGAGATCGAGGCTGCAATGAAGCAGAGGATATTAGGCACCCAGGAAGTCTCTGGGAGACACTTGGGCCACTTTGCTCTGCTTGCAGTAGGTGCTTTGGCAGATCTGCCTTTGGTAAAGGGTGGATTGAGAGCAGCTGAAAGCATGGTCCTAGTGCGGATCTAGGCCGACCAGCCCCGCACCGGAACTCAACTTGGCGAACTGCCCCAGGGGAAATTGAAACAGCTGCCATCCCGTCCTTGAGTCAGACCTCAAAATCAAAAGCATGAGCAAGAAGCAGAAGAGAGCTCTCACCACAGACAGCTTTTACGGAGAGAAAGAAGGGCAGACCCCAGATTCTGAGGTTCTTAAAGGGAATGCAACCCCAGAGGAAGCCACAAAGGTGGACATAAGCTGGTTCCTCATTTTACAAGGCTTACCTGGAAGATTGCATAGAAAATCTCAAAAGAGAGAAGAAGAATGGGGAAATAAATAGAGATCAGTGCAAGAAGGATATAATGCCCTGCAACAGAGATATGAAAAAGACACCAATTCACTGAAAAACAAAATTGGTGAATTGGAAAAAGACAACAATTCACTGAAAAACAAAATTGGTGAATTGGAAAATGACAACAATTCACTGAAAAATAAAATTGGCAAATTGGAAAAAGAACGCATTGGACCAAAAAATTCAATTGGCCAGTTACAAAAGGAGCTAAAAAAGATAACTGAGGGAAATAATACTTTAAAAATTAAAATTGAACAAATAGAAGTAAATGACTCAATAAGACTTCAACAATCAGTCAAACAAAAACAAAAAAAAAATGAAAAAAAATAGAGGAAAATGTGACATATCTCCTAGGAAAAACAACTGACTTGGAAAACAGATCCAGGAGAGACAATCTAAGGATTATCGGACTCCCTGAAAGCCACGATGAAAAAAAGAACCTTGAGGCTAACTTCCAGGAAATCATGAAAGAGAATTGCCCTGATGTTTTAGAATCAGAAGGCAAAATTGGCATTGAAAGAATTCACCGATCACCTCCTGAAAGAGACCCCAAAATTAAAACCTCAAGGAATATCATGGCGAAATTTCAGGACTATCACACCAAGGAAAGGATATTGCAAACAGCTAGAAAGAAACAGTTTAAATACCGAGCAACTGTAATTAGAATTACACAAGATCTGTCAGCTTCCGCATTAAAGGATTGAAGAGCCTGGAATCAGATATTCCAAAAGGCAAAAGAACTTGGATTACAACCAAGAATAAGTTATCCAACTAGAATGAGCATTATCTTCCAGGGAAGAAGATGGTCATTCAATGATACAGTAGAATTTCACCTATTTCTAATGAAAAGACCAGATCTGAACAAAAAATTTGACCTCCAAATACAGAACTCAAGAGAACCATAAAAAGTTAAAAAGGAAAGAACTCTTAAGAACTATATTTCTACTATGCATATCCTTAAAGAATGGAGGTATAAAGGCGGAGACAAGATGGAGAACTGCAGACAGCGTTCTCTGTGAGCTCCAAAGACCTTCCCTCAGACCCAGACGAAGTGAACCTCCAAACTGGTTCGGGAGTGAGGGCTCCACCAAACACTTGGACTACAACACACATCTATCAACAATCTACTTTGAAAAAACTTCGGAGGTTAGCCTCAAGGGAAATCGGCCGGTGGTCGCGATCAGACGCCAGCCGGGGCGGAAGTCAGGGCTGCAATAGAGGGGTGGATTTTAGGCACCCAGGAAGCCCCTGGGAGACGCCTGAGCCACTTTGCTCTGCTTGCGGGCAGGTGCTTTGGCAGATCTGCCTTTGGTAAAGGGTGGATTGAGAGCAGCTGAAAACGTGGTCCTAGTGCGGATCTAGCCCTACCAGCCTCAGACCAGAAGTCAACTCGGCAAACTGCCCCAGGGCAAATTGAAACTGTGGCAATATTCCCTGCTGGTGACTGCTACCTCAACTCAAAAGCATGAGTAAGAAGCAGAAGAGAGCTCTCACCATAGACAGCTTTTACAGAGAAAAAATAGAGCAGTCCCCAGATCCTGAGATTCTGAAAACAATCCCAGATGAAGCCACAAAGGTGGACTTAAGCTGGCCTCCCTTCCAGAAGGCTTACCTGGAAGATTGCATAAAGAATCTCAAAAGAGAACTAGAAGAAGAATGGGGAAATAAATTGAGATCAGGGCAACAGAGATATCAAAAACTGGAAAACGGGACTGGTGAATTGGAAAAAGAAAACAATTCACTGAAAAATAAAATTGGTGAATTGGAAAAAATCACCAATTCACAGGAAAATAAAAATGGTGAATTGGGAAAAAACAACAATTCACTGAAAAACAAAATTAGTGAACTGGAAAAAATCACTAATTCACTGGAAAATAAAAATGGCAAATGGAAAAAGACAACAATTCACTGAAAAACAAAATTGGTGAATTGGAAAAAGACAACAATTCATTGAAAATAAAATTGGCAAAATGGAAAAAGAATGCATTGAATCAAGAAATTCAATTGGCCAGCTACAAAAGGAGCTAAAAAAGATAACTGAAGGAAATAATATTTTAAAAATTAAAATTGAACAAATAGAAGTAAATGACTCAATAAGACTTCAATAATCAATCAAACAAAAACAAAAAAAATGAAAAAATAGAAGAAAATATGAAATATCTCCTAGGAAAAACAACTGACTTGGAAAACAGATCCAGGAGAGACAATCTAAGGATTATTGGACTCCCTGAAAGCCACGATGAAAAAAAGAACCTTGAGGCTAACTTCCAGGAAATCATGAAAGAGAATTGCCCTGATGTTTCAGAATCAGAAGGCAAAATTGGTATTGAAAGAATTCACCGATCACCTCCTGAAAGAGACCCCAAAATTAAAACCCCAAGGAATATCGTAGCCAAATTTCAGGACTATCGCACCAAGGAAAAGATATTGCAAGCAGCTAGAAAGAAACAGTTCAAATACTGAAGAACTATAATTAGAATTACACAGGATCTGTCAGCTTCCACATTGAAGGATCAAAGGGCCTGGAATCAGATATTCCAAAAGGCAAAAGAACTTGGATTACAGCCAAGAATAAGTTATCCAGCTAGAATGAGCATCATCTTCCAGGGAAGAAGATGGTCATTCAATGATACAGGAGAATTTCACCTATTTATATTGAAAAGACCAGATATGAACAAAAAATTTGACCTCCAAATACAGAACACAAGAGGAGCATAAAAAGGTAAAAAGGAAAGAACTCTTGAGAACTATATTTCTACTATAGGTATCCTTAAAGAATGGGGGTATAATTTGATTTTCCTTTTATAATAATCGAAAGGAAATTAGAGGTGGAAGGGATACCATACTGGAAAAAAAGGGGAGGAGAAGGAGGCAAAATAAAGTAAAAATAAAGGAGGTAAAATAAGGCAAAATCTCATAAAGAGACATAGAAGATCTACTATAATTGAGGGAAAGAAGGGAAGGCGATGAGTATTATGTAAACCTTACTCTCATTAGATTGGACTCTAAGAGAGAATATGAGACATATTTGGCTTCAAAGAAAGGCCTGACCCTCCTTGTGGGAAGGTGGGAGGGAAAGGAGGAAAGGAAAGGGATAAACTAATAGAAGGATTAGGGGAAAGGTATAAAGGGGAGGGAGGGACTCCAAAGGGGGGAGGACTATTAGTGGGAGGAGGTCATCAAAAATAAACTAATGGGGAGGGGGGAAGGGATAGAGGAGAAAGGAAAGAGAAAATCATAACTCTGGGTAAATAAGATGGCAGGGAATAGAGATATAGTTATTTTAACTGTGAATGTGAATAGGATGAACTCTCCCATAAAACGGAAGCAGGTAGCAGACTAGATTAAAAGCCAGAATCCTACAATATGTTGTTTACAAGAAACACATCTAAAACATAGAGATACATACAGAGTGAAGGTAAAGGGCTGGAGCACAATCTTCTATGTTTCAGGTGAACAAAGAAAGGCAGAGGTAGCAATCCTTATCTCGGATCAAGTAAAAACAAAAATAGATCTAATTAAAAAGATAAGGAAGGAAACTATATTTTACTAAAGGGTACCATAGACAATGAAGTGGTATCAATACTAAACATATATGAACCAAGTGGTATAGCATGCAAATTCCTACAGGAGAAACTAACAGAGATGCAAGGAGAAATAGACAGTAATACTATACTAGTGGGGAATCTCAACCTTGCTCTCTCAGAATTAAATAAATCAAATCACAAAATAAATAAGAAAGAAGTTAGGGAGGTAAACAAAAGGCTGGAAAAGTTAGGTATGATAGATCTCTGGAGGAAATTGAATGGTGATAGAAGGGAGTAGACTTTTTTCTCAGGGGTTCATGGAACTTATACGAAAATTGATCATGTGTTAGGGCATAAAAACCTCAAAATCAAATGCAGAAAAGCAGAAATAATAAATGCATCCTTCTCAGATCATGATGCAATAAATCTCACATGTAATATAAGGCCAGGAGAAAATAGACCACAAGTTAATTGGAAATTAAATAATCTAATCCTGAAGAATGAATGGGTGAAAGAGCAAATCATAGACACAATTGATAATTTCATCCAGGAGAATGACAATAATGAGACAACATACCAAAATTTGTGGGACACAACTAAAGCGGTTATAAGGGATAATTTTATATCTCTAGATGCTTACTTGCATAAAACAGAGAAAGAGAAGATCAATGAACTGGGCTTACAATTAAAAAAGCTAGAAAACGACCAAATTAAAAACCCTAAATTAAGTACCAAATTGGAAATTCTGAAAATCAAAGGGGAGATCAATAAAATTGAAAATAAGAGAACTATCGAATTAATAAATAAAACTAAGAGTTGGTTTTATGAAAAAACCAAAAAAATAGATAAACCTTTAGTTAATTTGATTAGAAAAAGGAAAGAGGAAAATCAAATTGTTAGTCTCAAAAATAAGGGAGAACTTTCCTCCAATGAAGAGGAAATTAGAGTAATAATTAGGAGTTTTGTTGCCCAACTTTATGCCAATAAATTTGATAATCTAAATGAAATGGAAGACTATCTACAAAAATAGAGGTTGCCCAGGTTAACAGAAGAGGAAATAAATTATTTAAATAGCCCCATTTTGGAAAAAGAAATAGAACAAGCTATTAATCAACTCCCTAAGAAAAAATCTCCACGGCCAGATGGATTTACATGTGAATTTTACCAAACATTCAAAGAACAATTAATCCCAATACTATATAAACTATTTGAAAAAATAGGGAAAGAAGGTGTACTACCAAATTCCTTCTATGACATAGATATGGTGCTGATAGCTAAACCAGGTAAGGAGAAAACTGAGAAAGAAAACTATACACCCATTTCCCTAATGAATATTGATGCAAAAATTTTAAATAAGATTCTAGCAACGAGATTACAGAAAGTTATCCCCAGGATAATACACCATGAGCAAGTAGGATTCATACCAGGGATGCAGGGCTATTTCAATATTAGGAAAACTATCAGCATAATCAATTATATTAATAACCAAATTAACAAAAAACATATGATTATCTCAATAGATGCCGAAAAAATCTTTGATAAAATCCAACACCCATTCCTATTAAAAACACTGGAGAGTATAGGAATAAATGGGCTTTTCCTTAAAATGATTAGTGGTATCTACTTAAAACCTTCAGCAAGCATCATATGAAATGGAGTCAAATTAGAACCATTCCCAATAAGATCAGGAGTGAAACAAGGCTGTGCACTGTCACCATTATTATTTAATATTGTCTTCGAAATGTTAGCTTTGGCAGTAAGAGAAGAAAAAGAGATTAAAGGAATTAGAGTAGGTAATGAGGAAACCAAATTATCGCTCTTTGCAGATGACATGATGATATACGTAGAGAACCCTAAAGACTCAACTAAAAAACTACTAGAAACAATTCACACCTTTAGCAAAGTGGCAGGATACAAAATAAATCCACATAAATCATCAGCATTTTTATATATTACCAATAAAGTTCAGCAGCAAGAGATACAAAAAGAAATTCCATTAAAAATAACTGTTGATAGTATAAAATATTTGGGAATTTATCTACCAAAAGAAAGTCAGGAACTATATGAACTAAACCACAAAACACTTTCCACACAAATCAAATCAAACCTAGTCAATTGGAAAAACTTAAAATGCTCATGGGTAGGCCGAGCGAATATAATAAAAATGACAATACTACCCAAACTAATTTACTTATTTAGTGCCATACCAATCAAACTCCCAAGAAATTATCTTACAGATCTAGAAAAAAATAGTAGCAAAGTTCATTTGGAAGAACAAAAGGTCAAGAATTTCAAGGGGATTAATGAAAAAAAAAAGGCTGACAATGGTGGACTTGCTGTACCAGATCTAAAACTATATTACAAAGCCCTTTTTGTAGTGGCTAGAAACTGAAAATTGAATAGATGCCCTTCAATTGGAGAATGGCTGAATAATTTATGGTATATGAATATTATGGCATATTATTGTTCTGTAAGAAATGACCAGCAGGACGATTTCAGAGAGGCCTGGAGAGACTTGCATGAACTGATGCTGAGTGAAATGAGCAGAACCAGAAGATCATTATACACGGCAACAACAATACTATATGACAATCAATTCTGACAGACATGGCTCTCTTCAACAATGAAATGTTTCAAACCACCTCTAAATGTTCATTGAAGAAGGCCATATACACCCAGAGAGAGGGATGTGAAATGTGGACCACAACATAACATTCTCATACTCCTTGATTGATGTTTGCTTACATTGTGTTTCCTTTATCTGATATATCTTTTGTGTAGATAAGATTTTTCTTGCACAACAATGATAAGTTTGGAAATATGTATACATATATTCGATTTGCCAACATTTTAACATAATTAACATGTAGTGGATATCCTGCCATCTAGGGGAGGGGTGGGGAGTTGGGGGGAAAAATTTGTAACAGAAAACTATGTAAGGGTAAATGTTGAAGAATTACCCACACATATGTTATGCAAATAAAATGAAATTAAAATAAAATAAAGGAATTTTAAAAAACATAATTAACATGTAATAAATATCCTGCCATCTGGGGAGGGGTGGGGGTAGGGGGGAAAAATTTGTAACAGAAAACTTTGTAAGGGTTAATGTTGAAGAATTACCCATACATATGTTTTGCAAATAAAAAGTTTTATTAAAAATTTTAAAAAATGAAATAAAATAAAAACATGAGGAAAAATAATGGGAGTATAATTTGATTTTATTTTGATAATAATGGAAAAGAAATTAGAGGTGGAAGGGATATCATACTGTAAAAAAGGGGGGAAATGAGGCAAAATAAAGTTTAAAAAAAGGAGGTAAAATAAGGCAAAATCTCATGAAGAGACATAGAAAATCTGATATATTTGAGGGAAAGAAGGAAGGGTGATGAGTATTGTGTAAATCTTACTCTCATTAGATTGGGCTCTAAAAGAGTATATCAGACCCATTTGGCTTCAAAGAAAAACTTGGCCCTCCTTATAGGGAAGTAGGAAGGAAAGGAGGAAAAGAAAGAGATAGACTAATATAAGGATTAGGAGAAAGGTGTAAAAAAGAGGGAGGGGTTTTAAAGGGGGGAGGACTGTTAGAGGAAGGTGGTCATCAAAAACACAATACTGGGGAGGGGGGAAGGGAGAAAGGGGAAAGGGAAGAGAAAAACATAACTTTGGGTAAATAAGATGGCAGGAAATACAGATATAGTTATTTTAACTGTGAATGTGAATGGGATGAACTCTCCAATAAAACAGAAGCAAATAGCAGACTGGATTAAAAGCCAGAATCCTATAATATGCTGTTTACAAGAAACACATCTAAAACATAGAGATACATACAGAGTGAAGGTAAAGGGCTGGAGCAGAATCTTTTATACTTCAGGTGAACAAAAAAAAGCAGGGGTATCTCAGATCAAGTAAAAGCAAAAATAGATCTAATTAAAAGAGATAAGGAAGGAAACTATATTTTACTAAAGGTTACCATAGACAATGAAGCAGTATCAATACTAAACATATATGCACCAAGGGGTATAGCATCCAAATTCCTAGAGGATAAACTAACAAAGATGCAAGGAGAAATAGACAGTAAAACCATACTAGTGGGAGATCTCAACCTTGCTCTCTCAGAATTAGATAAATCAAATCACAAAATAAATAAGAAAGAAGTTAGGGAGGCAAACAAAAGGCCAGAAAAGTTAGGTATTTTAGATCTCTGGAGGAAATTGAATGGTGATAGAAGGGAGTATACTTTTTTCTCAGGGGTTCGTGGAACTTATACAAAAATTGATCATGTGTTGGGGCATAAAAACCTCAAAATCAAATGCAGAAAAGCAGAAATAGTAAATGCATCCTTTTCAGATCATGATGCAATAAAGCTCACATGTAATATAAGGCCAGGAGAAAACAGACCACAAATTAATTGGAAATTAAATAATCTAATCCTGAAAAATGAATGAGTGAAACAGCAAACTATAGACACAATCGAAAATTTCATCCAGGAGAATGACAAGAATGAGACAACATACTAAATTTGTGGGACATGGGTAAAGCGGTTATAAGGGGTAATTTTATATCTCTAGATGCTTACTTGCATAAAATAGAGAAAGAGAAGATCAATGAATTGGGCTTACAATTAAAAAAAGCTAGAGAGAGCAAATTAAAAACCCTCAATTAAATATCAAATTGGAAATTCTGAAAATAAAAGGGTAGATTAATAAAATTGAAAATAAGAAAACTATTGAATTAATAAATAAAACTAAGAGTTGGTTTTATGAAAAAACCAACAAAATAGATAAGCCTTTAGTTAATTTGATTAGAAAAAGGAAAGAGGAAAATCAAATTGTTAGTCTCAAAAATGATAAGGGAGAACTTTCCACCAATGAAGAGGAAATTAGAGTAATAATTAGGAGTTTTGTTGCCCAACTTTATGCCAGTAAGTTTGATAATCTAAATGAAATGGAGGAATATCTACAAAAATACAGATTACCCAGGTTAACAGAAGAGGAAATAAATTATTTAAATAACCCCATTTTAGAAAAAGAAATAAAACAAGCTATTAATCAACTCCCTAAGAAAAAATCTCCAGGGCCAGATGAATTTAAATGTGAATTCTACCAAACATTCAAAGAACAATTAATTCCAATACTATACAAACTATTTGAAAAAATAGGGAAAGAAGGTGTTCTACCAAATTCCTTCTGACACAGATATGGTGCTGATAGCTAAACGAGGTAGGGAGAAAACTGAGAAAAAAAACTATAGACCAATTTCCCTAATGAATATTGATGCAAAAATTTTAAATAAGATTTTAGCAATGAGATAACAGAAAGTTATCCCCAGGATAGCACACTATGACCAAGTAGGATTTGTACCAGGGATGCAGGGCTGGTTCAATATTAGGAAAACTATCAGCACAATCAATTATATTAATAACCAAATTAACAAAAACCATGTGATCATTTCAATAGATGCAGAAAAAGCCTTTGATAAAATCCAACACCCATTCCTATTAAAAACACTAGAGAGTTTAGGAATAAATGGGCTTTTCCTTAAAATGATTAGTAGTATCTCCTTAAAACCATCAGCAAGCATCATATGTAATAGAGTAATTTACTTATTTAGTGCCATAACAATCAAACTCCCAAGAAATTATCTTCCAGATCTAGAAAAAAATATAGCAAAATTCATTTGGAAGAACAAAAGATCAAGAGTTTCAAGGGAATTAATGAAAAAAAAGGCTGATGATGGTGGCCTTGTAAAAAATCTAAAACTATATTATAAAGCAGCAGTCATCAAAACCATTTGGTACTGGCTGAGAAATAGAGTAGGCAATCAGTGGCATAGGATAGAATCACAGGAAAAATTAGGCAATAACTATAGCAATTTAGTCTTTGATAAACCCAAAAACCCCAGCTTCTGGGATAAGTACTCATTATTTGAGAAAAACTGCTGGGAAAATTGGAAACTAGTGTAGAAGAAATTAAGGTTTGAACCACATCTAACAGCACATACCAAGATAAGATCTAAATGGGTTCATGATCTGGATATAAAGAGTGATATTATAAATAAATTAGAGGAACGTAGTATAGTTTACCTCTCAGACCTGCGGAGATGGAATAAATTTATGTCCAAAGAAGAACTGGAACTCTTAATTGAACACCAGATAAATAATTTTGACTATATTAACTTAAAAAGGTTTTGTACAAACAAAACCAATGCAGACAAGATTAGGAGGGAAGCAATAAATTGGGAAATCATCTTTACATTTAAGGGTTCTGATAAAGGTCTCATATCTAAAATATATAGAGAATTGTCTCATATTTATAAGAATTCAAGCCATTCTCCAATTGATAAATGGTCAAAGGATATGAACAGACAATTTTCAGAGGATGAAATTAAAACTATTTGTAGTCATATGAAAAGGTGCTCCAAATCACTATTGATCAGAGAAATGTAAATTAAGACAACTCTGAGGTACCACTACACACCTGTCAGATTGGCTAAAATGACAGGAAAAGATAATGACGAATTTTGGAGGGGATGTGGGAAGGCTGGGTCACTGATGCATTGTTGGTGGAACTGTGAACGGATCCAGCAGTTCTGGAGAGCAATTTGGAACTATGCTCAAAAAGTCATCAAACTGTGCATACCCTTTGACCCAGCAGTGTTTCTATTGGGCTTATATCCCAAAGAAATCATAAAGGAAGGAAAGGGCCCTACATGTGCAAGAATGTTTGTGGAAGCCCTTTTTGTAGTGGCTAGAAACTGAAAACTGAATGGATGCCCATCAATTGGAGAGTGGCTAAATAAATTATGGTATATGAATGCTATTGAATATTATTGTTCTGTGAGAAATGACCAGCAGGATGATTTCAGAGAGGCATGAACTGATGCTGAGTGAAATGAGCAGAACTAGGAGATCATTATACATGGCAACAACACTACTATATGATGATCAATTCTGATGGACATGGCTTTCTTCAACAATGAAATGTTTCAAACCACTTCCAATTCTTCAGTGAAGAAAGCCATATACACCCAGAGAGAGGGATGTGAAATATGGACCACAACATAACATTTTCATGCTCTCTATTGATGTTTGCTTGCATTGTGTTTCCTTTCTCTGATTTTTCTTTCTTGTAGATATAATCTTTCTTGCACAAAAATGATGTGTGGAAATATGTATACATATATTTGATTTGTCAAGTATTTTAACATAATTAACATGTAGTGGATATCCTGCCATCTAGGGGAGGGGTGGGGAGTAGGGGGGAAAATTTGTAACAGAAAGCTTTGTAAGGTTTAATGTTGAAGAATTACTCATACATATGTTTTGCAAATAAAAAAGTTTTAATTAAAAAAATAAAGAAATGGAATAACTACTCTCACCAGCTTGAAGTGGGAGATGCTGATCAGACATAACCCTATTTCATTGCAAATATTTCTTTAATCGTAAGATTGTATAGCTATAATACATAAATTGCTTTTGTTAAGGTCAGAAAGACTTACATCCAAATCCTGCCTCTGACACTAGACCTCTGGTATTGGTAAAGCCCTTTAACCTATACAAATTTCAAGGGACTTCCCTAGGACTAATATACAAAGTCAGAGATGTCCTACACCTGATCTGGTAGAGGAATTTCTCCAAGTAGAGGTATTCATAGACTCTTCACTATATTTCTTTGATTTCTCCCAGATTCAGGATCGAACGAAAAGAAGCTGTCTCCTTCCTCCACATTTTATATTAAACATAATATTTCTGACCCTGCATTAATATAAAATTTCTGAGTATATCCCTAACAATTCCATTCAAATCATAAAATATAAAAGGAAAAGAACCCTATTTTCTCATAAGATTGGCCCTATTTTACAAATTCTCCAGCCCTCGGCAGAGAACCAATAA
>JAJPUD010013059.1:0-18757 GCA_023553655.1 Myrmecobius fasciatus | reverse complement strand
CTAAAGATCTTTCCCAACTCTAAATCTAGGGCTCTACTAATTTACAGAGCTATTGGGAAAAGACCCCTAAATTAAGGATATGATCTACTATATTTTTAAGAGAACATACAGCTTGGTGGAGTCGAGGAAATTTCCTTTTGTGTAATTAGACTTATATGGAAGTATTTCAAATTACTACCTTTCCTAAAGCACAGATTTCACACACACACACACACACACAGAGAAAGAGAGAGAGAGAGAGAGAGAGAGAGAGAGAGAGAGAGAGAGAGAGAGACAGAGACAGAGACAGAGACAGAGACAGAGACAGAGAGAGACAGAGACAGAGACAGAGACAGAGAGAGAGAGAGGTTCTCTATGATTTCCAGAATAAAATAAAAATTCATTTGTTTAGCAATTAAAATTCCACAACCTAGCCCCATCTAGTCTTTCCAGACTACACATTACTTTACTCCATGTATTAGTTTAGCTACACTGCCTTTCTTGCTTTTCTTCACTCACCACATTCAATGTGCTTTTGCAGGGACTATTCCCCAGACACAAAATACTATTCCTTCTCCCGTCTGGTTCTCTTCAGGACTCAGCTCAAGAACCACCTTCTGTATGAAGGCTTTTATGGTCTAGCCAGGTACTAATGTCTTCATTCTCAGTGTTATTATGTATCTACTTTTTGCTTGTTTTGTATATGCCCATAAATAGATATTATGTCTCCCTCTTGTTTTTGTATCCCAAGGGCTTAGCTTCTGGAAACAAACAGTACAATACAGTAGGAACATTAAATACTTATTGACTGATCTGCATAACCTCAACAATTCTCCATTTTTTAAAAGGCAGCAGAATAGTTGTTTAACAGACTAAGAAATAAAAACTGGAAGTCAGCAGATCTATGCTGGGCCCTTTGATAAAAAGAGGGAATTGGACAAGTTATCTCTAAGGTACTTCCTAACTTTAATCTCTGTCACCTGGGCTCTGCTCCTCCTTTGAATATATACTGATTTGAAGCCTGTGCTAATAAACCCATGATTCAGATCTGACTTCATTTTAATTAAACAATACTCTACCTCTCAGCAGCTAAATGTTTGTTTCTTTTGTAATTCCCATCACAAGACATTTTTCTAATACTTTATAGATTTTCAGGGAAATTGCTTTATCAATTCTCCCCTCCAGGCATACATTGGCCCTGACTCATGGTGTGAGATGTTGCTTTAAATTAGTTTTCTAATTTTTTTCCAGTTGTTTCTCTTGGCTGGTTAATCTGTACATTAATTTTTTCACCCACCTATTAACAATTTATGGTGGTCACAATCTACAGTACTGTGACTATAAAAATGGCTTTGTTGGGTTCCCCATTTATCTCCTCTTAATGATCAAATGTGTTCTGTGTAAGATGATTTTTCTATGCATCAGCCTTCTATATTCAACCTGGGATCTGAAACTCAAGCTGTGTTCCTTTTTCCTCTTACATCATCACCAGTAATAAAGATTTTACTGTCAGAACTTGGCTGACAAATTTGCAGGATCTTTATTACAAGCAATGATGGATTGTAAAAGCAGAAAAAAACACAGCTTGAATTTCATCTCCAGCTTGAATGTGTAAGACTGGCATTTAGAAAAATTATCTTTTGAATTCATAAGCCAAGAAAATTTGGAATATGAAAGCCAGTGAATTAAGATGGAGCTTTCTTCCCTTATCTCTGGCAAAAAAAAATCACCTGGTTCACCTACATAACTTATGTAAAGGTCTCTACTAACAAAGAGAAGTTAAGAATACAGGTTTCTTATCCAGATAATTCAAATAAAATAAGCATTTTAGGTACATTTATCTGGTTATTTCAAGTCAAAGAAATGTGGTTTCCCTGATACCATGAATTTATACCCAAGCAATCAGAAATGCTATACAGTAAATTCTTCAAACTGGAGGACAGAGTAGACAGAATAGGAGGCAAAGCATTAGAAAGGAACCCAATTGTTCTAAGGTCACGTTCTTCATTATACAGATAAGTATACTGGGCTCTAGAGACTGTCCAAACTCACATAGGTAACTGAGTAATGGAGCCCAGATTCATACTTAAGTCTCCAAATTACAAATGTAGCATTTTTATGTTGGATTGCCCTGAGTATCCACATCTATAAAATAGTATTTAATTGTTATTAATTAGTTAATTTCAGTATTTACCTCCATGGAATTGTAATGAGAACCAAACAAGAAAATCTTGAGTCACAGACTCCTAAGGGATCAAAAACCCTGGTCTACTTTGAAGTATTTTCTTGGGAAATTTGAAGAAAACTAGTCACAAGAATTCTCAGTATACTAAGTCTTCCTTCTTACTTAAAAGTTGATAGTTCCTAATATTAGAGAATATTTGTTTTAATTTTGTGTGAGGACTCAGGTTCTCCCACAAGATTTTACCAAATGATTTGAGGTACTCCTATAACCCACTATACCCACTATTGTTCCTTTTCTCTTGCTCCCAGAAGGGAGACAACACAAACCATGAATAGAAAAATTATTTATTTGGAGGAACTTGAAATCCAAACTATACTGACTTGTGAAAGATGAAAGGATTGGTTAAAGACAAGTGAAAGTATTTTTTCTACAGGTCTCCATTGCTTAAAGCTTTATTGATGCTAGTTTAAAGGATATGATCAGGTTCAAGCTAACTTCTAATCATTGTGTCATTATTTGCAGGAAAAGAAGATTCAAGTTTTATATCCAATGCTCAACTTTTTCCTACCAAAGACCTGTTCTATATTATATAGCAAAAGAACCCATTTATCCAATTAATAGTAAAATAGAAATCAGACGAAGTATTAACAGGAGAATATATGCTAGACAATGCAGAGTGAGGGAGCTTTGTCATAGTGAATCAAGCAACTCAGCTGAAGGAAAAGAATCTCAAATCTCACCAAGGGGAAACTCTCCTAAGTCTCTACTATAGCAGACTGGGGATATGGATATGATAAAGATTTCTACCACTCTCATGTTTTTCTGCTCTTTTCTTTCAGAAATCTGAATAGTCTTCTTTCATATTCTCTCTCAAAACTGGGAGCCAGGAGAGTCCAAAGTGACTTGAAGCTTTCTCACTCATGCAAGGTAGAGTATCTACACCAATAAACATAGAGTCCTATGACAATAAACTTTGGAACAGGAGTTACATAAATGTTCACCATTTCAAGATTATTCTTTGTTTGGGACTGTTAGCATAATGTACAACTAAAAATCTGAGAGTTAATTGTAAAAGTTACTAATAATCAACCAAAGTTGGGAAAAGTGAGTCAAAAAGGCAAATTATCATTAAAAGCTCCTGAGATTTGAACATTAGTGTTCAGGACCTAATGAGCTATAACGTGAAAACGTGTCCAAAGATGAAACTGAAGCTGGAGGAATTGAGGTTATTTAAACTAGCACTTCAGATGAACATATTTATAGCTGTCAGTTATTTTGATGCCTTGGGGGTCTTGGCTATATTGATGTTTTTAATCTACTAGCATAGCAGCATTTTAGCCAGGACACATCCAACTTTAGAAGAGAACAAACTGGACTATATTGTTTCTAATTTGTGATCTGTATGTGTGTATGTGTGTGTGCACGCATGCACATATTTGTATGCATGTATGTAACTACAATGGGTTCTCAATTATTGGAATTATTAGAAATTTGGTATTCAATAAATATTTTAAGGTAGCATCTATATATTTCATAGCATTTAGATGATAAATAACTGAAAAAAGCCTGGCTTTAGAGTCTTGCTTAGGTTGTTCTTGGTCAATCATCTCAGTTGTTTCTCTCTCTTCATGACACTACTCGGAATTTTCTTGGCAAAGATACTGGAGTATATATATTTTTTTTACAGATGAGAAAACTGACTTGCCAGACTGAGGCCAGATTTGAACTTAGGGTTTCCTGACTCTAGGATATAAAGGAAATGTGTCTGGCTCTATATGTTTTTTTCCTCTTCTGCTCAATATATTTTTATGTGTGTCTCCTAGTCAGCATATCTCCCTGGCCTCCCAGGGGGATACTTGGGAGTAACTTGCTGACTCAAAGTACAAAATATACATGATTGATAATAGCTCTGACCATCCCATCTCTTCATTGTTTTACTTCCTTCTGGAATACTAGCTCCAATCCTCACTTCCCAACCTGCATTTTGAATTTTCTGACATTTTAATTGGTGGGAACATGTGGAAGTACCTTGATTCCTGGTTTTTTGAGTTTCACTTTAGGGATTTGGGGACTTTAATTTAGTCTTGGCCTTAAAGTGCAGTTTATTTCATTGGCATGGAGCCTAGACCTATATGACCTCATCAAAATGTTTTTGATCTTCTATAGGATCTTTAAGTCAAAAATATTGCCAAGCAAGCTAAAGCTATACAGATATATTTCACCTAATGAAAGAAACTTTTCTGCAACTTCATTTTGGTACATGTCCAGATCTCCTAAGAATGAGTCAACCTTGTAGGAGAAAACAAGGACTTGTTCCTGGGAGAAGACATTCTGAATTCCTTTAGATGGAAGTGGTCCTTTTCTATTGGCGATGTAGCCCAAAGAGACTGTCTTTAAAGCTACCATACTGGGATAGTCTCACTCTGCCTTTTTAGCTGCATCCAGGGATAGAGATCTTCCCCCAAACATGAATAGCATGCACTCAATTGAGTGGGAGGAAAGACCACTTCCTTTTTAGGCCCTGTAGCCCGCCCAAATCAGACATAAGCTTTGGTTTCTGTTTTGGTTGTCATCAGTTCTAGACACAGGTAATGGAATACACAGACCTAGGAGCTTGAGTCATTGTGAGCTTAAAGTCAGATTGCAGGCTATATGTTGGAGTGGTACAGGAAGATTGTTTTAGGTATGGGGGACAGCCAGAAAGCTGAGAGATGGAGTGCCTTGTTCATTGAACAGCCAGGAAGCTAGTGGCACTGAACCAAAAGGTACCTGTAATGGAGTAAGGTATAAGAAGATTGCATGATAGGAGGGAGTCCTGGTTATGAAGGGCTTTGGACCCCAAATGAAGCATTTGCTCCTGGAGACAATAGCAAGCCACTAGAGTTCACTGAATAGAGAGATGATTGAACCTCTGCTTTAGGAAAATCACGTTAGTAATTGAGAGGAAGAAAGATTAGAATTGAAAGAGAAGGGCACACAGATACTGCTCCCCACCTTAGCCCAGCAGGCAATTGCAGAAATTCTTAAACTTTTTCCACTGATGACCCCTTTTTAATCTAAGAAATTTTTATTTGACTGAGTATATAGATATATTAAATAGGTATACAAATCAAGCATTTACTAATAATAAATCACAGCTTCATGACCTTCATATTCAGCTATATGAGACCCCATATGGGGTCACAGTTTTAAGAAGCTGGAGGCTATTGCAATAGTCCATATATACAATGAAAATAGCCTACACTTGAGTGGTGACAGTAGCATAGGCGATAAAAAGGTATAGTTAAGATAAATTCAGAGGTGAAGCTGATAGGTTAGATAAGCTGGGGAAACGGGGGAATGCAGGTTGGTTTCTAAGTTGTGAATTTAAGGGACTGGGAGGATGATGTTGCCTCTCCACCTCTATACTATGGAGGATTAGAGGAGTTTAGAAGTAAGATAGTTTTGTTTTGGACATTATGAGTTTGAGATGTCTACTGGACATCTAGTTAAAGATCAGAGGTCAAAGGGGGATTGGGGCAAGAAAGGTAAACTTGAGAATAAGTAGCAGAGAGATAGTAACTAAATCCATGAGAGTTTATGAGATCATGAAGTAAAGTAGTATAGAGGGAGAAGAGAAGAGGACCCAGGAAGGAAGAAGAGACATCAATGTTTAGAGGGCATGATCTAAAGAAGAATCCAATAAAGGAGATAGAGAAGAAGAGATCATATGGATAGGGTGAGAATCAGGACAGAGTGGTGTCTAGAAAACCTAGAGAGAAGAGAATATTAAGGAGGAAGGGAATTAACAGCATGCAGGGCTGAAGAGGACAATAAGGATTGAGAAAAAGTCACTGGATTGGACAACTAAGACATCAGTAGTAATTTTGAGGAGAGCAGTTTGAGTGGAATGATAAGACCAGATACCAGATTTTAAATGGTTGAAAGTAAGAAGAGGGAAAAGTGGAGGTACCTATTTTAGATGACCTTTTCAAGAAGTTAAGTTACAGAGAACACAAGAGATATAGAATTATAGTTAGCAGGGATGAATGGATCAAGGAAAAATTTTTTTCAGGATAGGGAAGATTTGTTTGTAGTCAGTAAGAAATCAGCAACTAATCAATTACTACACATCTGATACTCAGTCCAGTCACACAGCCAGTATGTTTCAAGAGACAAGACTTGAATCTAGATAACTTTCACTTTGCAGGCAATTGTCTATCCACTGTCACAAAACAACTTTATTAAATTAGAAGGTAAGTTAGAAAATTTATAAATTCAAGCAATCATAAGCATCCAAAATGGTGCATTCTTGAAACAGCTGTAGATATAGGTGAGCTATTGAATCTCATTATGATTTGAATATGAATTAATAGCTATCTTTTGAGACTTGACTGGCCATATCAGAACACTGATAGCAAGACTTTTATCAGTGACTGCTGCTATTTTAATGGTCAGGGGGAGGAAAGAAGTCACCTGCTGATTACAACAAGGAAAGCATTTGCAACCTAGAGATCCAAAGGATTTTAGTCTCCCATGGATCATAACTAATCTTAGGAGACATCCAAGATTAACCTCCCCTACCCTTAGAATAAATGAGGATCACCTACAAACTTAAGAAAAGCTTATGTTTTGGTTTCTTCAAAAGCGAACATGAGGATCTCAAATCTTACATAAACACCATTGTCCAATATGGTTATTGTACATGAGGCAGACATTATTTCATCTTACAGAAAGTACATAAGATGCTCCATCATATTCATATCCACAGCTTGCTATGTTAGAGACTTTGAGAAGTTTCCTTATATATTTTCTGATACCAAAATTTTTTATAATTATGGAAACATTCAACTTCACTTTACTTCATTTATATTACTGTGTATATTTTTTCTAGTTTTTAAAGAATTCCAAATCAGTTCATATAAATCTTCAAATATTTCTCTGAACTTCTTATATTCATCATATATCATCATATAATAATAGTACATTCAATTCATATACTACAATGAATACATTTTTCCCAGCTGAGGGACAGCCATTGTGCTTACAGATTTTTACTATCACAAAATGTCAAGTCAAGTCAACAAGGATTTATTTAGCATTTAATATGTGCCAGGCATAGAAAAACAAATATAAGCAAAAATAAAGACAATTTCTGCCTTTAATGAACTTATGTTCTCCTAGGGGAAGATAACATCTAAAAGGGAACAGAAAGGAGGAAGAAGAGAAGCCAAAAGGTACCTACATATGGGGGATGATAAAGAAAGTCTAGAAAATTTTGGAAATAGATGATGCAGAGGAAAGAAGACATCTCCTTCCGGGACATTCTCCTTGAAATGGAAGCTGTGAAAGGAACCAACCAGTCAGAGAAAGGGGTCATAGAAATGTATACTTACACTGTGAGAGATTCAGGGGTGGAGTGTATTTCTAGTGGGGGAAGTCCAAAGATGAGGAACTTCCACGGTGAGGAAGTTGTAGGAGTATATTGAGATTCTAGGGTAAGAAAGTCTACTGTGGCTTCGGAGAGAAAGTGTGAAGAGTTAGGACAGGAGCCCAGAAAGAAACGAGACTTTTCTTCAAGTGGAGGCTTTGGGAAGAAATGGCTACAAGGACTTGGTGAAGAGGTCAAGAGTGTATTGAACCTCCAGCATGAAGTGTCATAGTTATATCAGGAGTAAATTCCAGATGTGTGTGTGTGTGTGTGTGTGTGTGTGTGTGTGTGTGTGTGTTGGTACATAGGGAAGCTTTCTTTCTTGCGATATAAGTTCAGCAAGAGAATATCTAGGCCAAAAGGTATAAATATAATTTCTATATTTTTATTTGACCTGTGGCCCCCAACAATAGAAAAAATGAAAATCTGGATATTTCCACAGTTAATTCAGTGCTTATAAACACCAATATGAAAATAGTAGATCTTGCCATTTTCCTTAATAACAATGTTTTTTCTTTATTTTTAAAATAAGTTTTTTATTGATATCTTGTTGCAGTTTTTTACATCATCTTAGTTTTCCCCATTATTGCCTCTCTCTCCCAGAGAGCCATTTGATACACCAAACAGCATTTTTGAAGCCAAAGAAACAAAAAGAACAGGAAAAAAGTCAGCACAACTAATCAATACATTGAAAAAGTCTGAAAACATGTACAGTGTACACCTGTGGACCTCCCACCTCCTTGAAGGGATGAGTTGGGAAAATCTTATCTCTTCTTTTGAGCCATGTTTATTCTTTATAATTTTATAACATTCACTTTTGATTTTTGTATGAGTGATTGTTTTTTATATTTACATCATTATAGTTATATGCAATGTTGTTTTTCTCTGTGAAAAGTTCACAATTTTACTTTTATAAAATATGTTTAAGCCATTAGATAAATCATCTCCCTAAAATATATTGAGCTGTGTCCACCTTATTAAAGCAATGAACTAAGGAAATTATTCTGCTAATTCAGGAAAAGAATGTTACCATGAAATAATAAAAGAAAAATCTTTGATTTGTAATTTCTGTATTGGCAAATTATATGGCTATGGATGAACTCAATTATAGCTTGCCTCTCCATGGTATTTTTTTTGCTAGTAGACCTAGTATTTACTAATCATTACCAAATGACACATATTTGTTGTTCTGCTCAGAAGTTTGGAAGTTGTTGATATCTAGGTCTGTTTTTACATCTAAGTTTTCCCTCTAGGAAATTTGACTATATTTTTTCACTCTTTGGAAACTTTCATAGTGACATTATTCAAGGGAAAAAATATACACATGTAGAGCAACATTATCAGCAAGATGTTATTTAACCACTTTTTGACTCTCAATTGGTTTATAACAGCTCTGCCAAAAGACAAACTTGGGAAGTAGTCATGTTGTTTGTTGCTACATTCTCCCCATCCCCTGTTTTTTACTATCTTGTGGAGATACAGATTAGATAAATAAAGTTTATGCATTTAAGAGTTTTGTATATAAAATTTAGAAATTAAATTAAATTTCAGTGACTTTGAAATGTATTACTTGTCCCAATATGCAAACTGTAATTTAAAAGATTTTTTATTGGAATGGAAATATTATTTAGAATGAGAGTTTTATTTTTCCTTTCTGGCCTTGTTTGAGACATGAATTAAATATTACAAAGGTAAGTAATTATATATTTAGGCATAGCAGGTGGTGTTACTATTACCAGTATATTTATCTTTTTACACAATCATTATTTTATTCATCCAAATGAAATGCTGTCATGAAGAAGCATATTAGGTAAGTAACTAGAATTGGGGTTTACTAGCTCTCAGTTAGAAAGAAATTTTTCTCCTCTGTTTTTTAAAGGTTGCCACAAATTTACTGTAATTATACCCACACAATTCAGCCTTCAGTTCCAGAAATTCTGAAATATAGTGCAAACATAGTCATTTTCCTCATTTCTTGGTATAGTTGGAAATAAACAGTTTATTGAGAGATACTTTGATTGGAATGACTTATGCTGACCAGTTCCAATTTCCTCTCCTTGTAAACTCTATTTAGTGTTACAAAAACAATTCAAAGGCAGATTGCAGGTGCCATGCTTCTCCTCTGACCTTTAAATCAAATTTAGTATTTCACAGAGTGGTATGCCTTCCAGCAAAACCTGACAGCTTAATAAAGTGGAAATTTTCTGCAATAAATCTCAGAATTCTTCTACCATTCATGAAGGAAGAGATCAAAGCTTTACCTTATTGCTAACTACTTCTGAACAAGGACTTATGAAACTCTAGTGGAATGAAAACATGCATTGTTAAATGTTAAGACTACCCTAAATAATGAAAGAGGAGAACTGTGTGAGTGACAGAAAGATAATGAGAGAGAGGACCCAGAAAAGGAAAGAGAGAAGGAAAGGAGAAAAGAGGAAAGAGTACTCATTTTATTACAGTTCTACCAGTATGAACATGGAAATCATAAGATCTCAAGTTTAGGGCCATGCAGAGTCTGCATTAGCAGTAATGAGTTACATGAATTGTACTTTCTTCCCTGCTGAGTTTTTTGCGTTACAGGACAAAATGACCTGATGGGTTATTCTACATTGCCAACAACAAGCATTGCATCTGGGTCAAGTATTTGCTATTCAAATCTTAAACCAAAAAGAAAGAAGGAAAAAATTCCCTCTTTTCTACTTCCATTGTCAAGAGAGAATCCTGATTATTCTAATCAGAAGTAAAGTGGCCAGGCTACAAGTTTCCTGCTGTTAAGTAAGGTTGAGAGAAAGCTATCGTGATAAGATACTCTGGTCAAAGTTAAGGATGCTCTGGAGCAATTTCAGTCTGTTCTTTAAAAAAAAAAGGAAAAACAAAACATAAAATGCTACCCTTGCATTCTGTAAATAAGAATCTATTGACAACAAAGAATTCTCAATGATTGACTTAGAAAAGCTAAGCCCAATATTGAAACACAAATAACTTTTATGCAAGCCTTCAATATGAGTTTGATTTATATATAGAATCAATTAACATACATTTATTAATTATTATTACCATATTATTACCATATTAATAATTATTACCATACTAGACTAGGTGATGGGAATACATAGTGGATCATGTATTTCTACCTAAATCACTTGCATGTCATGGTATCACCTCCCTGATGTCATGATCATCTTTAAGAACAAAGGACAAACAACAACAACAAACATATACATACTCATATATATTCACACACATAAACATAGATAAATAGACAAATAGATAGATAAGGAGGGAAGGAGGGAAAGAGGGAAGGAGGGAAGAAGGAAGGGAAAGAGAGAGGGAGGGAGGGAAGGGGGAAATAGAGGGAAGGAGAAATGAAGGAAAGAAGGAAGGAAGGGAGGGAAGGAAGGAAGAAGGGAGAAAGGGGAAGGAGGGAGGGAAGAGAAGGAGCGAGGAAGAGAAGGAGGGAGGAAGAGGGAAGAAGGAAATAGAAAAGAAAGAAAGTACAAAAAGTGAGAAAGAAGGAAGGAAAGAGAGAAAGGGAAAAGGGAAAGAGAAAAAAAGGAAGACAGGAAAGGAGTTACAAACACACACACACACATACATACAAACAAACAAATGAACAAACAACCACATTGCTCAGAAAAAAACATGAGAATCTCCATTGGACCAATACAACATTTTGGTTGAAGTCCTAGAAGTCATAAAAATGTAATAGTGAATTCCATTGGCAGAACAGCCAAACTAAAATTCAATAAATTAAGTAGGCTATTCAAACAAAAAAAAATTGCCTAAGATATTTACCTAATTTGCCTTTGTCAAAGATTGTATCTCAATAGCAGTAAACCAAAGTTCCAGGAATAAAATTACTTGTCCATATGAAAGTAAGCATTAATGTCTTCATATAAATCAATTTTTCCTGAAAAGCTTTTGACAGAATTGTGATCTTCAAGGGAGCTGTGTTCTGCCATTTTCAAGATAATTTTCTAATCATGGTCATATTACAGAAACAATGTGCCATAATGGATATTGTGCCATCTGAACACACATCAGTTTCCTTTGCTGAGTTAAAATTCTCAACATCCCCTCTGTGTGGTTATATCTCTGAATCTTCTTCTATTCTTTCTTTATACTTGAAACTTCATCAATTCTCAGGGACTAAAATATCTCAAATGCAAATATTTTGTAGATCTTTACCTTCAGCCTCAGATTCTCTCCTGAGCTCCATTCAACTGTTCATTAGTCATTTCAAATGAGATGTTGTATAGGTATTTCAAATCAAGTCTGTACAAAAGTTAGTTCCTATTTCCTTCCTTACAAAATACATCTTTTCTAACTTGTCTATTTTCATCAAAGATCACAGAGATCCTTTCAGTCATCCTGATTGATAAACTTAATTTAATCCACAACTCCTTCTTATTCATCTTGTGAAATCCTATGTCGCCCTTCACAACATTTTTCACAACCATCCCTTTCTCTCCACTCATATGGTCACCGCCTTTGTCCATCACCACTTACCTGAACTTTTGTAATATCTTCCTAATGGATCTCCCTGGTTTATTTTTCTAACTATAATTCATCCTCCATACTATGGATAGAGAGGATTATTTTTAAATTTAGATTTGTGTCACAACTCTATTCAAAATTTCAATTGTTTTGGATTGCTTTGAAATTTTAATATAAGCTGTTTTGTCAAGCTTTAAATTAAAGCTTTAATTTAAAGCCCTTCATAACATGGCCCAAAACTACCTTTGTGACTTTATTATATATTACCCACTTTCTGATACTCTACTGTGCAGTAAAATTAACCTTGCTATTTCTCATACACAACACTTTATCTCCTATCTTTATAGTATTGGCTGGACACCATGTGAACCTTGCACTCCTATTTTAAATCTGCTTCTTAGAATCTTTAATTTCCTTCAAATTTTTGTTTAAGGATCACTTTATACATGAAGTTTTTCCTGGACCTTTCAACTCCTAGACATTTTCCCAATCTCCAAAATTACCTTGTCTTTGTTTTATATATACTTATTTTTGCATAGATTTTCTATCTCAAACAAAGTGTAAGCTACTTGAGAGCAGAAATTGTTTAATTTTTATCTTTGTATCCCTAGTTTTTAACATAGTCCCTCACACAAAGTACGTGCTTAATAAATGAACATTAATTAATTAAGGGAATTGCCCAAGGTCACATAGCCACTTATCACAGAGCATAAACATTTGATAAATTCAGATGGAAGAAAAATGAACAAACTAAGAGAACTGGGATTTGGACCCAAATGTATTATTCTTTCTATTGCACTTCCTAAAATGGTTTGTGATCTATCTTAATGGAAGGATTGTCAATATGGCAATAGAAAGAATTGACCTATATGCTGGTAAAATCATATGTTATTCTTGAATATAAATTTTCTAATGACAAAAATTCACATTTCTATAGATTTTTAAAATTTATAAAATACTTGTCCCATAACAAATACAGGTATATTAATTATCATTATTCCCATTTTAGCAATGAGAAAACTAAGAATCAAAGTACTTAAGTTGATTTAATCAGGCTCAAATTGCTAGAAACTCTGAGATGCAATTCCCACAAACAATTCCTTGATGGCAACTCCATTAAACTTTCTGCTACAGCACATTGCCTCTCCAAGGCCAGTGGTTCTTACTTGATTAGTTGGAAATATATTGAATGTTTATGGCCCTTCCTTTCTTTTTGTTCCTTCTCTCCATTTCTGACTTCCTTCAAATCCCAAATAAAATCCTGTTTTCACAGAAAACTTTCCCAGTGATTCTCAATTCTCCATCTTTCTTCTGTTGATTTTCCAAATTCATCACCTATATATCTTTTTTTTTCATAGACCTTTGTATGTTGTCTCCTTCATTGGATGATGACCTCTAGGAGATCAGGAATTGTCTTTTCCCTTTTTTCTAACTCCAGAACTCAACACAATATCTGCTAAATAATAGTTATTTAATAAATATTTAACAATTGATAAATAGCCATAAAAACAGAAATAAAAAGGAATGTTTGGTGTGGAAGAACAAAGTAAGCTATTCTGGAAATATATGTCTAATCAAATAGATAAATGAAATGTATAATTGAAACAATGATGTTGATAACTGAGGGTGATGCACACACATAGTATGTGAGAGTTTTCCCTAAAATAATAAGTTAATTTAGATTCAAAAACAATTATTTTTCTTTTACCCATGTCTAAATAACTAACTACAACTGGCTTGGAAAATGTTAGTATGAAATAATTTACCATGAGCTCAGGAAAATAGAAATTCATATATGCTATACTTAAGATAGAACTTTATATCAAATTTATTTTATTTTTTAAAGAAAATTAGCTAAATTCCCATGAGGTTATTTTGATATTTCATTTATCCTTTACTTATTTCTCCCTTTATCTTTGATACGATCAAGTAATCTACTATTGCTATAGTTTCAAATGGATTCTGCTTGCCCCCATCAGCCAGACATGAGAATAAATTAGATTGAAAGCAAAAATATACATGATCCTTATAGTTTTAAGGAACATAATTTAAGTACACTCTGCCCAGGCTGATCTGTGATCTTATCTACAAGAACATTTCAACTTCTCATGCCTATCCATTTGGGACAATTGTCATTCTTGGCCTTCTGTAAAAATATATATATAATAATATTATCATGATAAAAGGAGATATTTAATTTAGATCACTAAAAATTCCCTGTTGAGGGGAGGAAGTGTCCCCGACTCCTTCAGTTCTAATATTTGATTATCTACATTGGTTTAAATATTCATATAAACATTTAATTCCCCATTACATTTAGTAGCTAAAGATACAGACACAGCTGTACTAGAACTACAATTATATTATAAAGCAGCAATCATCAAAATCATTAGTATTGGCTAAGAAATAGAGTGTGGATCAGTGGTATAAATTAGGTTCACAAGACACAGGAGTGTTCAATAAACTCAGAGACTCCAGCTTCAGGGATAAGAACTCACAATCTGGGGGGGAGGGGCAGTTAAGATGCTGGAGAGTAGACACATCTCTGAGCTCTTCTGAGCTTCCCTCATATGAAATAGATCAAGCCCCTGAAATGGTTTTGGAGTGACAGAACCTACAAACATTTGAAGTACAACAAATCTCCAGAAGAAGATCCTTTGGAAGAACTTCAGAAAAGATCTGCTTCAATCAGGTGAAGGAGAAGCTGCCGAGCCCAGAGCCCAGAGCCGGAGCCCAGGGCATTGCTGCTTCCAGGCACTGGGGAGTCTACTGAAAGGCTCTTAGTCCTGGTTACAAGCCAGTGCTTCAGCAGATTTGCTCTGAGACACCCAAAGCAAATATAAAAGGCAAATAATGAGCCTCTGTGAACCCCAGAAAAATGTGGGACCCGGCCACACCTATCTAGCCATGGAAGTCAGTCAGCAGCACCGGCCCCAGGGCAAGCTAAAGCAGCTGTGGTCCCTTTACCTTAAGAACAGACCTCAACCTTTAGGGAAAAAAAAGGAGTAAAAAAAAAATAACATTGACAATAGACACCTATTATGGAGGAAGAGAAGAACAGACCTCAAATCCTGAGGATTCCAAAGGCAAATCATCTCCAGATGAAGCCCCTCATTGGACAAGGTTCTCTTGTAAGAATTCAAAAAGGATCTTAAAAGAGAATCAGAAGAAAAATGGGGAAAGTAAATGAGATCTACAAGAAGGTATGGAAAAGGAAAAGGAGAAATTATCTGAAGAAAATTCCTTACAAAATAGATTTTATGAAATGAAAAAAAGCATATATCTTCTTAAAAAATAGATATGAAAAAGAAATCAATTTGTCACAAAAAATTGTGAAATGGAAAAAAGTGCAATGAACAAAATACCTCATTTAAAAGTTCAAATGCAAAAGGAATTAAAAAAAGGTAACTGAAGAAAATAATTCATTAAAAGTTAGAACTGAATAAATGGAAGTGAATGACTCAAGGAGACTTCAAGAATCAGTCAAAACCAAAAAAGAAAGAAAGAAAAAATAGAAGAAAGTATGAAATAACTTATAGGGAAAATAACTGATCTAGAAAATAGATCTAGGAGAGACAGTCTAATAATTATTGCACTTCCTGAAAAGCATGATGAAAAAAGAGCCTAGACATCATCTTTCAGGAAATCATCAAGGAAAACTGTTCAGATGTCCTACAATCAGAGGGTACAGTAGCTATTGAAAGAATTCACCAATCACCTCCTGAAAGAGACCCTAAAAGGAAAACTCCAAAGAACATGGTAGCTAAATTTTAGAATTATTATATCAAGCAGAAAATATTCCAAACAGCCAGAAGGAAACAATTCAAATATCAAGGAGCCACAATCAAGATTACCCAGGACCTAGCAGCTTCTACTTTAAAAGACTGAAGGACATTTAATCTGATATTCTGAAAGGCAAAGGATCTTGGATTGTAGCCAAGAATCAATGATCCAATAAAATTGAGCATCATCTTTCAGGGGAAAAGATGGATATTCAGTGAAATAGGAGAATTTCATCTATTTCTGATGAAAAGACCAAAGCTGAATAGAAAATTCGATCTTCAAATACAGAATTCAAGAGAAGCATAAAAAGGCAAAAAGGAAAGAAAAAATAACTTGCTTTTAAAAGTTAAAAACCTTGGGACTTCCAGGGGGGGCAGAGCCAAGATGGCAGAGTGAAAATGTGACTCTCTGCATCCTCCTCCGATCTTCTCTCAAACCAACAATAAAATAAGCCTCTGAACTGATCTTCAAGTCAACAAATCCAGAAATATTTGGACACTGCTTTCTGAAGAACTTCTTAGGTTTGTCTAACTCTGACAGAGGGATAAACAGTGGACTCGGGTGTAGGCCGGAAGTGAGGGTGGAACTCAGCTCAGCTCATCGTGACAGAAACTCCCCACTCCAAACTCCAAACACCTGGAGTTTATCTGAGGCACTCGGGACACTCTGCCCTGATTGTGGACAGGTGTTCTGGCAGACTTGCCTTGTTTAAGGAGTAATCCCGATTTAGTCCTAGCCCCCACTGGCCCAGCACCTTAAGTTAATTCGCCGAAGTGCCCCAGGGCAAAGATTTTTTCCAAGCCTTAAAGAGACATCCACGCTGTTTAAAAAAAAAGTGAAGAAGCAAAAGAGAGCTCTCACCATAGACAGCTTTTATCAAGAGAAAGAAGGGATGAGCCCAGATCCTGAGGTTCCTTTAGACAAAACTCCAAAGGAAGTTCTTAAGGACCATCACTGGTCCCCTTTTCAAAAGGCCATTCTGGAAGATTGCATAAAGAACCTCATAAGAGAGCTGGAGGATAAATGGGAAAATAAATTGAAATCAGTGCAAGAAGGATATGATGCCCTGCAAAAGAGATATGAAAAAGACACCAATTTATTGAAAAATAAAAATAAGTGAAGTGGAAAAAGGGTGCAATGAGCAAAAAAATTCAATTGGCCAGTTACAAAAGGAGAAAAAGGTAACTGAAGAAAACAACACTTTAGGGGGCGGAGCCAAGATGGCGGAGTGAAAAGGTGACTTTCTGCCTCTCCTCCGATCTTCTCTCAAATCAACAATAAAATAAGCCTCTGAACTGATCTTCAAGTCAACGAACTCAGAAATATTTGGGCACAGCTCTCTGGATAACTTCATATCAGGTTAGTCGGACTCGGACAGAGAGATAAATAGACGACAACTGTGCAGGCCGGAAGTGAGGGTGGGACTCAGCTCGGCTCATCCTGGAAGAAATTCCAAACTCCAAACTCCAAATTCCAAACACCTGGAGCTTATCTGAGGCACTCGGGACACTCTGCCCTGATTGGGGACAGGTGTTCTGGCAGACTTGCCTTGTTTAAGGAGTAATTCGGACTTAATCCTAGCCCCCACCGGCCCAGCACCTTAAGTCAACTCGCCGAAGTGCCCCAGGGCAAAGCTTTTTGCAGCCGCCGCTTTTTTTTCCCCTACCTTAAAGAGATATCCACACTGTCTAAAAAAAAAAAAATATGATGAAGAAGCAAAAGAGAGCTCTCACGATAGACAGCTTTTATCAAGGCAAAGAAACGACCCCAGAGCCAGAGGTCCCCTTAGACAAAAATCCAGAGAACATCAGCCAGGGCCATCACTGGTCCCCTTTTCAAAAGGCCTTTCTGGAAGACTGCATAAAGAACCTCAAAAGAGAGCTGGAGGATAAATGGGAAAATAAACTGAAATCAGTGCAAGAAGGATATGATGCCCTGCGAAAGAGATATGAAAAAGACACCAATTTATTAACAAATAAAATTAGTGAAGTGGAAAAAGAGTGCAAGGAACAAATTGGCCAGTTACAAAAGGAGCTTAAAAAGGTAACTGAAGAAAACAACACTTTAAAAATAAGAATTGAACAAATGCAAGTGAATGACTCACTAAGACTTGAAGAATCAGTCAAACAAAAACAAAAAAATGAAAAATTAGAAGAAAATATGAAATATCTCCTAGGAAAAACAACTGACTTGGAAAATAGATCTAGGAGAGACAATCTAAGGATTATTGGACTTCCTGAAAGCCATGATGAAAAAAAGAATCTAAACACTATCTTCCAGGAAATCCTGAAAGAAAACTGCCCTGAGATTGTAGAATCAAAGGGCAAAATCAACATCGAAAGAATTCACCGATCACCTCCTGAAAGAGACCCCAAAATTAAGACCCCAAGGAATATCGTGGCTAAATTTCAGGACTATACACCAAGGAACAGATTCTGCTGGCAGCTAGAAAGAAACAATTCAAATACCGAGGTTCAATAATTAGAATCACACAGGATTTGTCAGCTTCCACACTGAAGGATCGAAGGGCATGGAACCAGATATTCCGAAGGGCAAAGGAACTTGGATTACAGCCAAGAATAACCTATCCAGCTAGAATGAGCATTATCCTCCAGGGAAGAAGATGGTCATTCAATGATATAGGTGAATTTCACCTATTTCTAATGAAAAGACCGGATCTGAACAAAAAATTCGACACCCAAACACAGAACTCAAGAGATGCATAAAAAGGTAAAAAGGAAAGGTCTCTTGAGAACTTTATTTGCTACTAGGGAGATACTCAAAGTTTGGGGGTATAATTAACTAGATATTACTTTGATAATATGAAAAAGAGAACTAGAGGGGAAAATGTTGTCATACTGGGGAAAAGAGGGAAAAAGTGGTAAAATAAGATCTAAAAAAAA
>JAJPUD010013058.1:0-46079 GCA_023553655.1 Myrmecobius fasciatus | reverse complement strand
CCCCCTCATTTGTGTATTAAAAAAAAAAACAACTCTCTAGAAACGCATTTTCAAAATCTTCTCTTTGCAACATTTATTACATATGTACCATATACAAAACACTGCCCTGGGGAGGAGAAATACATAATTTAAGACATGATGCCTGTCCTCAGAGAGCTTACCATATTTATTATTTTAGTGTTTACTTATCCTTATCTTTTTTTTTTTACAGTGTCATGTTAGAAAAAGAATAGGATTTAGAGAATTTGGGTTTGAATCTCAGCTCTGTTACTTATCATCTGTATGATCTAGAACAGATAGGTGATCTGAGGATACAAATCAATGATTCTATATCTAAACCCCTTTCCTCGAGTTTTGTGACTTCTAAATTAATCATTGTGAAGTTGGAGAAAAATTATAAATAATGATAATCTTATATTTAAAAACATTTGTTTCCATTAAAAAAATTTCACTATAAATAACCTATCAACAAAAACAAGAAACAAATCAATAAAATACTTTAAAATTTTAAAATACTGAACTATTTGCAGTTTATTAAAAAGAAAAAAGATATATCTTATTACAAATATTGTTAAAATAATATCTTACTTATTTTTGTACCCTTCAGTTTTTTCTTCATCACTTTTAAAACTGGATATTCCCAAGTAAGCTCATTCATTGCATAATGCCTGAGCAGGACCAACTATATGGAACAAGACTGGGTTTCCCAGCTTTGATGGCTTTCATGCTTATTTCCTGCAGACTCGCTCCTCTCCTTTTTATGGACTAGAGGGAGGTATTTCCTTATTAGACTTTAAAATGTAGTGGAAGAAAGATAAGATTTAGAATCAGAGAAGCTAAAATGTTGACATTTAAACAAATTGCCTAATCTTAATTTCTTCATCTAAAAAATAGATGACATTTTCATTCTTACTCATGCAACCTAAAGATGAGGCAATACTTTTAATACACTAAGCTGCAACATGGAACTCAGACAAATAACCTAAGCCAATAGCACCACCACTATCACTCTCTATTTCCACCCCCTCATTCCCTTTTTACAGACTGCATCCTTGTGCTTGAAATAGTTTCTCTTCTCACTTTTGCCATTTAGATCCCCTAATCTCTTTCAATGCCATATCCTATATGAGGCCTTTCTCATTTGCCTGCTTCCCATAATGACTTGATATTATATGTATATATACTTAGATATATACATGTTATTTTCAACAATATAATATATGTTTACCCAAGGCAGGTAATATTTTTATTTTTGTCTTTATTTGCTCACAGTCTAGCACAGTTCTAGATGCATAGTCAGCAATTATTAGATTATTATTGATCGATTTAAATGAAGATTATAAATAGAAAGGCTGTCTGGTTTGAAAGATGTAATAATAATGATAATGATGGTGACAGTAATGACAATGATCATTGTTGTGGTGGTGGTTGAGTCTTGTCTGATCCTTCTTGATCTCATTTGAGGTTTTCTTAGCAAATTTAATGGAGTGTATCCTCCAATTTCCTTCTCCAGCTCATTTTACAGATGAAATAACTGAGGTAAACAAGGTTAAGTGATTTGCCAGAGTCACACAAATAGTAAGTATCTAAAATACATTTGAACTTAGGTCTTCCTGACTCCAGGAAGACCTTGTACTGTCTTGCTGCCCAATAATGATCATAGCTAGCATTTATTAGGTACATTAAGGTTTGCAAAGAACTTTACGTGTGTGTCATTTCATTTGATTCTCATCAAAATCCTGTAAGGTAGGTGCTATTATTAAATCTGAGAGAAATGAAGGTACCTGCCAGGGATTACTTAGTTAATAGGTATCTGAGGCAGGATTTGAATTCAGTTCTTTCTTATTTGGGTTCAGTGCTGTATGTACTATACCATCACACTGCCTTAGAGCTATGGCTAACATGTATTGTAACAACTCCAAGACACATATCCCCAAGAAGTATCTCTGGGGTTTTAGGGAGACTTTATTTTTAGTTCAGCAAACTTTTCTGTATCAAACATTGATCTAGATTCTGAGTGTCAAAAACCAAAAATGAAACAGAGCCTGCTCTCTAGAAATTTATATTCTATAGTTCTCAAACCTATTTTAAATACGTTACCCATTGCCTGAGCAGTATCAACCATTTGTCATTTTAATGGAATGGTAGATATGGCATGTGTGCTTTCTGGGGCATATTTTTCATACATTATCAATTATTCTTGTTTTGAGTCTCATGCTTTTTTCCCCCTATTCTTCTGGGTCATGGGAATTTTTTAGGACAAAGATAAAGAGTTATTTTTGGTTTATATCTTCTCATTCTTAAGCATGTTTTCTTGAAGGGCATTCCCAGCATTATTATGGTGAATATAAGACATGTGTGGCATTTTAAATATGATGGAGTTCTTTATAAATATCTTTATTTAAATATAAAGAGGAAAAAATGCTAGTGCCAAGCTCTTACCTCCTCTCTTAATCTTAACTCAATTTGTTGTTCTTGGCTCCAGTGAACCAAGCAAGAAAACTAAGTTCACTACTACTCCATGAATCAAACTTTAAAGCCATAAAAGACTTAGAAATTGATTATTTGGTCCAACTCATTCAATGTACAAGTAAGAAACTTTAGGCTCAGAGCGGGTATTAGATGTCCCCAAAGTCACACATCAAGACAACTTACTGATTTGCGCTTCCTATTATAATACTTATCTTCATTCTTGCCTAAACTAAACAAAGTTCTTTTTAATATTTCTTTATTTGTTTTTTTTTTTGTTTGTTTTTCGCTGAGGCAATTGGGGTTAAATGACTTGCCCAGGGTCACACAACTAGGAAGTGCTAAGTGTCTGAGACCAGATTTGAACTCAGGTCCTCCTGTCTTCAGGTCTGGTGCTCTATCTACTGTGCCACCTAGCTGTCCCCTAATATTTCTTTAAAGTAATTAAGTTGTATATATTTGAAAAGTCTACATTTTCCTTCATAGTGAGGCAGTATTACACAGACATATTGGTCTTGACATACTAGTTCCTGAAGAAATTGCTCTCTTCTCTTTAATCAAATAATTTACCTTTCCCTATTGAATGGTCATTGCCCAGTTTTTTATAGATACAATAGAAAGATGATAATACTCAACCCTTAAGTAGTTTAGAGAAATACATCTCATGATGTGGATAGTGAGAGGGACAATTTTCTGAGATATCAGTTTATACTCTAGAAAATGAGATTTGATTGGGACCATTTTAGTGGAACAAATGTTACTTTGCAAGAAACATCACTTTCGTGGTAAGTTCAAGTATATTTCTGTGCCTCCTTTTATAAAGTCAGTTCTACTGATAAACCAAGAAAGATTTGGCCTAAAGGAAATATTTGTCTTTTAGAGTTCCTCCTTCCTAGTTTGTGATGCAGAAGGTAACTAGTGTTGTCTCATAGATTTGAAAAAGTTGGTTACTTGAATCAGTTTTTTTACCTTGGTAGGAGGTGGGGGAGAAGTAGGAGCAGGTATTAGCTGGCTAAATTTAGAAACCTTAGGTGAGACACAGTGGATAGCATAGTAAACAAAGTATTAGTCCTAAAGTCAGGAGTGCCTACAGTCGAATCCAGCCTCAGAACTTATTAGCTGTGTGATCCTGGGCAAATCATTTAACCCCAATTGCCTCCAAAAAGAAAGAAAATTTAGAAACATCAATTTTATTCCGATTAAGATCCTTTTGACTCTTACCTTCTAGGATTTAGAAGTGGTAGAAACCTTACAATTCATTTATTCCAGGGTTTCTTAACCAGGAATCCATGAACTTTCAAAGTTTATGTAGACACATTTCAGGAGGATCCATAAACTTGGATGGGAAAAGAAGATAAATTTTTATTTTCACTGACATTTAGTTTTCTTTGTGATCCAATGTATTTTATTTTATATTTAAGAGCATTATTCTGAGAGTGGATATATAGGCTTCATCAGTTTGTCAAAAGGGATTATGGCATTAAAAAAAATTTAAGAACTACTGTTTTAATCCATTTCCTGTAAAAGCTGAGAAAATGGAGGCTTTGAAAAAAGTAAATGACTTGCCCAAGATCAACTGATACTTAAGTAGCATATGAATTTCCAGGATTCGTATGTTTCAGTTTCAAATCCAGTGTTCTTTGATTCTCAGTTTTAACCTTCTTTCACCAAAATTCTATTCTGATGTATCATCACAATGTAGAGATGACTTTTTTCATTTAAAAAGTTTTTTCCCCACTTAATAGTATTTTTTCTAATTATAAATAAAGATAGTTTTCAACATTCAGTTTTTATGAGATTTTTAGTTCCAAATTTTTCTTCCTCATGATTTCCCTTCCCTCCCTCTCTAAGATAGTAAGCAATCTCAATAGGATGAACATGTATAATCATTTCAAACATATTTCTACATTAGTCTTGTAGTGAGAATCAGAACAAAACGGAAAAATCACAAAAAAAGGAAAAAAAGTGAAAATAGTATGCTTTGATCATTAGACTCCATAGTTCTTTCTTTGGATGAAGTCAGCATTTTCTATTGTGAATCTTTTGGGATTGTCTTGGATCATTGTGTCTCTGAGAAGAGCTAAGTCTATTATAGTTGATCATCACACAATGTGACTGTTACTTTGTACAATATTCTCCTTTTTCTCACTCCACTTTTCACTCAGCATATGATGACTTTTTGAAGGCTGTTCCCAAGAAGCGTAATCTCTGATACATTTAATCAAACTAGAAAAGCTTTGGGATTTAAACCCTAGTTATGGAAAATGAATTTTTTTCCTTATATAGACTAGCTTGGTTAGCAAACTACAGAAAAAAAAAACCTCCTAGGTACAATTTGAGACACAAGATGATGAATTTATTTTCAGCCATCACAAATTACAAAGATGTTTTACTGAGGCATAAGGAGGTTCAAATCTGTATAAATAAAGGGATTAATTTCAATGATGAAATTTCAGGTAGTTGAAGAAAGAAATAAATTTGGACTCCAGTGATTGTGGAGGAAAGAATAAGGATGATGATTTTGTGAAGCTCTCCCTCACTTAAATCTAATTCACTTGCAAGTTAAGACATCACTCTTAAGAGTGATGTCTTTGAACCTCTTTGAAAATGAAGAATGAGGGGCACTTAGATGGCACAGTAGATAGAGCACCGACCCTGAAGTCAGGAGGACCTGAGTTCAAATCTGGCCTCAGACAGTTAATACTTCCTAGCTGGGTGACCCTGGGCAAGTCACTTAACCTCAATTGCCTCAGCAAAAAAAAAAAAAAAATGAAGAATGAACAATAACAATGGAATGTCAGGATAGGAGGTCCCTACAAAGAAAAGGCAGAGGGAAAGGCCTGGAAACCCCTAGGAGACAATGTTAAGACAGATGATCAATCCCAGTTGTCTTCTATCTCACCAGAAGGAATAAGGAATAGAATTGGTAACTCAATACACCCAAACCTTAGGATCATACAAGTAACCTACACTTCAGGAAGGGAGTAAGAAGGGAGTGCAGGGCACTCTTGTAGTGGCAGATCTTTTTGCCTCAGGGCAGCCTGTTCCAGGAGAGCAGCAAGGGTTTTTTTCTTCAACTATCTTGACCTCAGTCAGATCATAGGGAGTATTGTATTCAGTGCTGGGTGCCACATTTTGGTAAAGATATTTATAATCTACCAAGGCATCTAGAAGAAGGCAACTAGATTAGCAAAGAGCTTCATACTCTCTTCCATATAATAATAGTGTATAGTGCTTTTTAAAGGCTAAAAAGCACTTAATATTTATTTTCACATTTGATCCTTACAACAACCCTGTGAGGTAGATGCTATTATCTCCTTTTCACTGAAGAGGAAACAGATCGAGAAGGATTTAAGTGACTTGTCCAAAATTACACAGATAGTAAATGTCTGAGGCAGGATTTGAATTTGGTTTTTTTTGACTCCAAGTCTAGCCCTTTATTCATTAAACCACACAATAGCAATGTTTGGCCTAGAGAAGAGAAGATTTAGAAGGGTGTGATAACTCTTCAGATATTTGAAAAGCTGTCTCATAGGCAATAGAAATTACAAAAAGGACAAATTTAAACTTTTTGTAAAGAAAAAAAGAAAGCCTAATAAGTGAGAATAATAGTAATAGTTAACATTTATATAATGCCTTAAGGTTCACAAAGCAATTTTAGAAACATTTGATCTCACAACAAACCTGTGGGGTAAGTGATATTATTTTTTCCCATTTACACATAAAGATATTGAGGTTAATACAGATTAGGTGACTTGCTTATTATCTAGCTAGTTAAATACCTAAAGCAGGATTTGAACACTTTTTTCTTACTCTCAAGTATAGCATTTTCCATTGTATGATCTCACTGCCTAGGTGTCACTTCATTACTATTGAAAAGGCAGAATGGGATATCTTGATAGGGGGTTTTCACTTTTTTGAAAACCTTCTATAAAAGGGTGAATGAACTATTGTCAGTTATGTTGTAGAGGGAGAGCCTTTTTTTTCAGATAGGGATTGTACCAGATAGCTTCAAGATTCCTTACTCTGGACTTTATAATTCTGTTAGGCTTTCTTCTTTCTTTATTTGTTTTCTTGCTTCAAACCAAATTTGCATCCCCTCCCTACCACATGGCTACATCTTTGATCTTTTGTACCTAGTCTTTGACATTCTAAATTTACTGAAGAGTACTTTGTTAATTCAAGTTTCTTGTTGTTTTTCTCCATTTTTTTTCTCATTTGGAATATCTATGTCGTTATGGTCAGAATTCAATTCTTCTGAGCTCTCATTTTCCTTTTAATGCCTGATAATGGGGTCATATGTGTCTTAGAATCCAATTGAATAAACATTTATTAACAACTATGGGCCTGGGACTATAATAAGTACTTGGGACACAAAGAAAAAAATGAAATAGGTCTTGCCTCCATGGAGCTTACTTTTTATTTGAAGAAAACTATGTATACATAGATAAGTGAATATACAACATATGTAAGCTAATTGGGAAATTTGGAGGAGACTAGCAACTGTTAGGAGATAGAAAAGGCCTCTCTCTTGTAAGAAGTGGCATTCCAAACATAATGCATCTTATTTCCTCTCTCAGCTGACATGACATCAAACAATAAGTATTTATTTAATATCTACCATGTGCCAGGAATTAGGGAGTTTGGGGTTTTTTTTAATCCTCCTTCATAGAATAAAAGAAGCTGAGGCAGAACTCTGAGCCAATGGCACTTTAGTAAATAGTCTGTGGTCCTCTCTAATCCTTCTTACAATCTTAGATTCCCCCTTTCTGCAGGACCTTAGTTTTATAGTGCTTGCTGCCTGGACAAAACAGAGAAAGCAAATTAAAAATACAGAATCTCATTGCTTTATAAATCTTGCCCTTGACCTTTCAGGAGGGTCAATATGAAATACAGACTCCCTTTGGTTGACAAATTGACTAATGAGAAGATCTTGACAGACTTCTCTAGACTTTAAAGATCTACCAAGCCAATGAGCATAGTCATGGGCTGGTAAAAAGGCAGGCTGCAGGCTGATAACCAGCATCACTTATTGGGCAAGTGTTCATGGTCATTTCTTCATATTGAGCAATAGAGAGATGACAAGAGTTGGAGGGGCAACAGAAATAGCTGAGGGACTTTCCAGGGACTTTCCATGGAGCTATCTCTGTCATGCTGGGTTTGGTTGCCATAACAAGGAAAACAAAGGTGGAGATCCTTAATTCGCTTCCTATGATTAAGCAAGTAAACTTGCTCTGAGGCTTAATAGCAGAACTTTTAATCATTACCCCTACGGAATCATATCAAGGTGGTTAATACTGATTGGAATAAAATAGGAGTCCAATTAATCATCTCTCACAGTAGTAAGAAAAACAAAAATAAAGCCATTTCTACCCGTAAGGAACTCACATTTTATTGGGAAAGATATTGGGCGCGTGTGTGTATGCATATGTAGATGTATATATGTATATAATATGTATATATGGATATGCAGGTGTATGTGTACATAGATATATATGTATGCCGACGTGTGTATATGTATCCACAAATACAAGGAGATTTTGAGATATAGGACACTGGGATATGGAAGGAGGTTTAGATAGAAGGACTTGAACTAAGTTTTGAGGGATACAAGGAATATGGAGATGGAGATAAGAAAGCAATGCATTGGGAAAAAGCATTGGGAACAACTAATATAAAGACAGAGAGAGTTGGAGTACATGCGAGGAACAGCAAGAAGGCCAAGTCTTGTTAGACCATAGAGTTTAGAAAAGGGTGTAATGTTTAGTAAGAATAGATTGGGATCTGGATTTTTATTTTTTTTTTATTTTATTTGCATAACATATGTGTGGGTAATTCTTCAACAATAACCCTTACATAGCTTTCCGTTACAAATTTTTCCCCCAACTCCCCACCCCTCCCCTAGATGGCAGGATATCCACTACATGTTAATTATGTTAAAATATTGGTAAATCAAATATATGTATACATATTTCCAAACTTGTCATTGTTGTGCAAGAAAAATCTTGTCTACACAAACGATATATCAGATTAAGGAAACACAATGTAAGCAAACATCAATCAAGGAGTATGAGAATGTTATGTTGTGGTCCACATTTCACATCCCTCTCTCTGGGTGTATATGGCTTTCTTCAGTGAACAATTGGAGGTGGTTTGAAACATTTCATTGTTGAAGGGAGCCATGGACCTCAGAATTGATCGTCATATAGTACTGTTGTTGCCGTGTATAATGATCTCCTGGTTCTGCTCATTTCACTCAGCATCAGTTCATGTAAGTCTCTCCAGGCCTCTCTGAAATCATCTTGCTGGTCATTTCTTACAGAGCAATAATATTGGGATCTGGATTTTAAAGGGCTTTCAATGCCAAGCAGGGGAGTTTATAGTTGATCTTAGAGGCCATAGAGAGCCACTAGAGTTTATTGAGTAGGTAGTTGACATGAACTTCCAGAAAACAATTCTGGGGAAGATGGATTAGAAAGGGGGAAGAGACTAGAAGCTGGAGGACCAACTAGGCTGCTGTAATAGTTCAGGTGAGAATTGACTTCAGTCCTGAAATAACATGGTGACCATGGGAGTAGAGAGAAGGTGACAGATCTAAAGGATGTTGTGGAGTTGGAAAGGATAAAATCTAGCAATTGATTGGATATGTAGAATTAGGGAGATTGAGAAATCAAGAATGCCACTGAAATGTGAATTTGAAAGAAATCAAGACATTCAGAAGAGGAGTGGGCTTGTGGGAAAATAAGTAGTTATGTTTTAGATGTGTTATATTTAAGATTTCCAAGGTCGAAATATCTAATAAACAGTAAGTGATATGGCACTGTAATTGAAGAGATAATAGATAATAATAGCTGGCATTTCTAGATAACTTTAAGGTTTGTAAAGTACTTTACAAATATTTTATCATTTTATCCCCACAATAACCTGGAAGGTAGGTGCTATTATTATCCCCTATTACAGATGAGGAAACTTAGGCAGGTATCGGTTAAGTGACTTGTCCAGGGTCATACAATCAGGCCTTCCTGACTTCAAGTTCAATATTCAATTCCCTGTGCCACCTAGCTACATCCTGAATCATCCTTTGATATTTAAACCCACGGGAACTGATGAAATTGCTTGTGGAGAGTCACTAGTAGATAAAGAGGAGACAGTCCTGGACAAAAAAACAAAGCCTTTGGGTATACCCATAGAGCACAGAAGTGTCAGAAACAGTGAACCAGGAAGAGAAACTGAGAAGGAAAGGCCAGCCAGTTGGAGAGAGAAAGAATAGAGGCGGGAGGGGGGGGGAAGGTGGAGGAAGAAGAAGGGGAAGAGAGAATTTTGAAATCTTTACGTTATTGTGGTCATTGTATAAATTGTCCTCCTTTCCTCCACATTAGTTCATACCAGTCTGCCCCAGAATACTCATATATACAGAAAATTTGTAGCAGCAATTTTAAGAATTGGAAACAAAATAATTGCTCAGAAACTGATGAATGACTGGACAAATTGTGACATATGTAATGGGATAGTACTGCTCTATGAGAAATTATGAATATAACAAATACCTCTTTTTTTCTCAAAGTATCCTGGGGTAGACTGGTCTGAATTAATATAGAGTAAAATGAGCAGAACCAGGAGAACAATTTATACAATGACCACAATAATGTAATAGACAACTTTGAAAGATTTCAAAATTCTGATTAATGCAAAGATGATTAAATAATTCTACACATTTCTTAGCAAAAAGGTGATTGACTGAGGTGCAGAAGGAAGCCTCCATTTTTAGACTTGCTCAATTTATTAAATTGTTTTGTTTTACTATATTTATATGTTACAAGAGGTAATTTTGAGGACAGGCTGAATTTATGGGTAATGTGAGAAATGCAAAAAAGTTTTTAAAATTACATAGAAGAAAAAAGAAGTTCAGAAGGATATGCATATAGGACAACTTTGTCTATATTTTAAATTTCATATGTACATGTTTTAAAACTACAAAATAGTTTATAATTTCATGTACAGTTTTGTTTTTGTTCATAAATGGAAATGTGTGTGTTTGTTGATACTTAAGTTCATAATAAAGAAGAAAATATAAATTTCTAAAAAGGAAAAAAAAAACCACAGAGCAGAAAGTAAGTTCCAAGTTCCAAGAAGTTCAGTATAATCTTCCACAGACATTTGTTAGTCTGAGAAGCTAGCAGGTAGTCAGGACTATTTGGAAATGGTTAGGCCAGTGAAGGATTTTCTTGTGTGAAGATACCTTATTCATTATCCCATTGTCACCTGGTTATACCCACAGAAGATCCACCCTCTGGTATCCTGACAACCTCAACTCCATTAGTTTGTTTTTTGGTATCCTTGTCTTACTTTCTTATCCCACTTCCTATTCTTGCCCTTTGCAATAAATAAGGATCCATTACATAATAAGACTTCTTCATAAGTGGTCAGTCACTGACACTTGGCCCCAATAGTCATAGAGACTTTTGAACAAGCTTCCTTAAAAGCAGAACCAGCAATAACAACATGCTGAGACAAAACATCACAAAAGAATTGGCCAAACTCAAGTCTTATCAGAACCAGGCTAAGGAACTTGTTTACATGCTCTTGAAATTACTTTTCATCTATCATTAACCCACTCAGGGCTTTGTGGTGTCTGTTTTCCATTACTAGTTACAGCCTTCTATTACTATCTTATAGCCTACTCTGCCTATCCTTACAGCATAAATGTAAGACCAAGAAGTGGCCTAAGTGTTGACTGGTCTCCAGCCAGCAAAAAAAAAAGGTTAAAAGTACCCACTGTAATGCAAAACATATAAGACTGTGAGATCTAATAACCTCTATCCTTCCTGTAGCTGTGCTGTGTACCATTATATGAGGCAGTAACGACATATTTTGTGCAGGTTTTGATGAGACCTTCATAAACACGTATTTCATCTCTTTGCTGTTCAGTTGTTACACTTGGTCAGACATATTAGTTGGGAAAGAGTTCAAGAGATGACTGTGATAATCCATATGTAAATAGAAATTCTCTTGACAAGTGCTCATTCACCCATTACTTGAATACCTTCAATAATTGGAAATCCACAACTTCCTGAGATAGTTTAGTTCAGAGCTTCTTAAAAACTTTATCTACTTATAACTCCTTTTCTTCCAAGAAATTTTTTTGTGATCCTGAATACATAGATATATAAATTAGGTATACAAGCCAAACATTTACTGATAATAAATCATAATTTTGTAACTCCCACATTCATTTATGAGACTATGGGATTTAAGAAGTCCATTGTTCTTTTAAACAGATCTCATTCTCATATGGACTTGAAATATATTTCTGAAAATTCAACTCATGGAACACATTTCTGCTCTATGATGTTACAAGTATTTGCAGCATGAAGGGATGTGAGCGTCAGCCTACCCCCTTTTCCAGCCAGTAGGATGCTAGGCCAAAAGACTCCCATTATCTGTGAGGAAAAAAAGACAAATTTCCTCTATAGAAGAGAAAGATTAAGAAGGGTTTATTGTGCACAGGAAAAGATTCCCTATTGAATAATTATCCAGTATCTTTTCCTTCTCTTAAATGTAAATTTATAATATTTCTTATTTAAGGGATTAGCTCTTACGTTGGCCACTTGTGTGTTTTATTCACACTGCCCTCCAGTACCGATTATCTTGTCTTCCTAGGTAGATAAGCATGCATGGTGTACCCTGCCTCTTCTCACTTGTTATAATATCTCAGTATTATGGTCTTTTATATCTTGTTTTAAAGTATGAAAACAAAGTCTTATTATTCATTAAAAATCAATTGCTTTTGGGAACCCAAGTATTTCTCAAGTATAATTCTCATTTTTGACTGTGATAGAACACAATACTAAAGAAATCGGGTTTTGGGCTTGATCCCTTGATGGATCAGTTAGCAATATATTCTGCTTCTTTGCCCCAAACTAGTGCCCATTTCTAAGCCCCTTGCAAATGTACAGCATTATAAGACTAGTCTAGTCAGCATGCAGAGGCATGCCTAAAGTTCCCAAAACTGGTGGAGAAGCATGCATGAAAGTAAGCATAACTATTTCACCTGAAGGAAAAAAAACTTACACACTCTTAACAGTGGATGAGATGGTGAGTTATTTTCATTATATAGATAATATCTTAGCATTTTATTAAATGATGTCTTACATTATTGGCTTAATTGAAACAAGACCAGGACCAAGAGGTCCACATTCTTCACATCAGACTTTTTTTTTAAAATTAGGATTAAGTGACTTGCTCAGGGTCACACAGCTAGGAAGTGTTAAGTATCTGAGACCTGATTTGAACTTGGGTCTTCCTGACTTCAGAGCTAGTGCTCTGCCCACTGCACTATCTAGCTGCCCTGCAACACACTTTTTAAAGAGCAAAAAAAAGTGTTGTAGATAGAGCTCTAGACTTATCTTCAAGAAGACCTGAGTTGAAATTCTGCCTCAGACTCTTTGTGACCTCAGGTAAGTAACTTTGCCTCTTTCAAACCTACCTTTCCTAATCTGTAAGATGGGGATTTACCTCCAGAGTTGTAGAGAGGATCTATGAAGGTAATTTATGTAAAATGTTTTGTAAACATTAAAGCCCTATGTAAATATCAGTAATTAATTTCAATTCAACCAGCATTTATTGAACCCCTATGCTGTGCCTATTTAGGCTAAACCCTAGACTTAAAAAGGCCAAAAGACACATCCTCTGCCCTCAAAGAATTCATAGAAATTTGGGGATAGAAAATTTTAACTGGGTGTATAGCTTGAGGGTTGGATTAGTTGAGTGATAAGGTCTCTTCCTACTCTAACATCTAAGCATGCTCTATCTTCCTAGACTAGATTATTGTCAGATTCCTGGCAGAGTCCATGTTGCTAATATCTTCGGAATTTTGTTCCGTACAACTTCTCCTCATCTCCAGCTGTCCCTACCTTGTCCCCATCTAGAGGATCCTTTGTGCAGTTGCATAATAAAGTGGATTCTGTTTGGGGTAATGAATCAGTGAACAAATAATAAGAAGGCACATAGGAGATGTCCAGTTTTGAAATAAATCAAAGCCAGGAGGAGAGGAATAAAGCATCTTAAATTGGGGTAACAGGGTGTAAACCTGTCACTCTGGAGGATGTTCAGTGGATTTCTCAGCCAAAGAAATATTGGAATTGTTTTAGGAGGATATGGAGAAGAGACAATATGAGATATCAAAGTTTATTCATAAGACCTCAGTGGCCCCTAGTAATCTGAGCAAGAAAAGCCATTTCATTTCAGCTGTTTTGCCTTTCATATCATGAATTCCAATAGAAACTGCCAAGAACACTAGAAGCTGAGATCCAGTTTGAGCTGGTCTTCCTCATAAGGCAAAATCCCTGAGTGGAGGGATCTAGTGTGTGGTTCACTTCAACCTAAGCAAGAATAAATATCTCAAAAGTACGAATGTAAGGAATTACTGAAATTCTGACATTACAAAGTATTAACAATTTCTGTCATGTTAATAAGCATGTTATCAATTTTCTGCCAAAGATGTTTTAAGTTATTAACAATATTTTGCTTTGTTTCCTAGGTACACAGATAAGCTGCTTCTCTCCCAGTTCATTCTCTTGGCGCCAGGCTGCTTTTGTGGATTCCTATTGCTGGGCAGCAGTTCAGCAAAGGCGTTCATTGAGTAGTGATTCAGAAAATCTCCCATTGTGGCTCCATAAGGTAAGTGTAGTTACAACTTTGTTACCCCAAAGTATTAGAACCTGAGAAATAATGGGGCAGATAGATGGCATAATAGAACCTTATAAGGAAGATCTGAATACAAATCCTTACTTTTCTCCAGTTCCTTCTCTTTCTTCTGCTCCCTTTTTCTTCTCTTCCTCCTCTTTTTCTCCTTTCTCAGCTTTTTCTTCCTCTTCCTCATCCTCCTCTTCTGGATAAAAATAAAATCTATCTTATAGTGTTGCTGTGAAACCCAAAAAAGATGATGTATGAAAAGTTCTTTTCAAACTTTAAAGCATTATATAAACTAGTTGTTGCTATTGTCTGGCTAACCAGACTAGAATGTGAATTCTTGAAGACAAGGATTGTCTAACTTGTATATCCCTAATGCTTAGTACTGTGCTTGGTACATAGAAAATACTTAGTAACTTTTATTCAAAATCTTCTTATATCACTAAGAAGATAGTGGAGAACTGCAGAGTGATTTGTCCATGATTACACAAATAGTGTGACAGGATCAAGATCTGAAAACTCCTCTGATTGACCTAGAAAACAAAATTACTAATATGGAAACTAAAGTGATTTTCAGTGCTTTTCTCTTTTGAATTTGTTGGGTTAAATTGAATTGTATGTAGCAGCTTTGATAGGCTCCCCCTTAGAACTGAAAGTAAATGTTGTATAGAAGATAGTATATCACAGAGAGTGATGCTTCTCTCCCTAGAAGGCAAAAAAATAACATCAGATAATTAAAGCTGATGAAGAACTTCGCTTATATTGTACTAAGTGGCAATTCTCAAGAAGAAAGCTCCATTAGTGATAAAGTGGCTCATAACTGCTTTTTATCTGTTAGTGAAAGCAGAGCCCTGTTTCAGCTGGCCTTCAGTACCAGCCACTGATTCCTTTTGTCCGTCATGAAAACAAATGGAGTAGTTGTGCATCTTTTATAATCCCCATCTGCCTAGAGGAACACAAAGATGCAGCTCTCAGCAGGCTTACCCTGCTCTGAAAAGGCAAATACTGGAGTTTACTTCGCTCTATTCTGCTACAGAACACAGACACAACACTAGCATTCACCCTCTTTTTAAAGGAGTATTTCTGCCTGACTCATTCTACTTTCCTTAATGTTTATTTCATGGAATTTGGCTTATTGTTAAGGCCTGACAGTTGGCATCCTTATCCTGTTTGTGCTGGTTTCTCCCCCCCCCCCACTTGATTTTTTGGTTTTCAGCCCTAAGGGTGACAGGGTTTGTTAACTATAGACTTTAGTAACCAGGGAAACAAAATAGCTCAGAAAAACAGTTCTTGAGTGGAGTTCACAGGTTCAAACTGTAGAGCCAAGAGAAACCCAGATATACTGCATTGCATGTTCCTAAAAATATTTGTTTGCATGCTATAAGAAAAACCAGTATTCCTCTGATAAAGGGTTAGAGTTAGACTTGGGAAGACCCAAGTTCAAATCCAGAGCTTGGATTGTTTGCTAGCTGAGCAAGTCATTTAACTTCTCTATGCATCTGTTCCCTCTTCTGTAAATCTTAAAGCACTACAGAAATACTTTTATTATTGTCTTTCCATCACAAGTGGATGTTTTTCTTCCATTCTATTTGCAATTTTAACTTTTTGTGTTGTTTTCTTCCAGAAGTACTAAATCTCAAAGCAAGAAGCATTTGTTCTTAATCAAAATTATATAACCCTTTATGGTTTACAAAGCATTTTACCTTTTTTATCTCCTTTGCTTTTCCACAACAAAGATGTAGTTAACACAGTAACAGATACTTATTTCTTATCCTCATTTTGAAGATAAGGAAACTTGGGGCCCTAAGTGGATGTGTCTTGTTCAAAGTCAAAAAACTCAGAAGGTCAGACCTGGGAATCAAGTTTTTTGACTTCAAATCCAGAATTCTTTCTGTTCTGTGCATCACAGCTGATTCTTTTTATGCAGTTCTGTGTTGGTGGGAAAGATTGGGGAAAACACAAGAGAGAAATTAAATAGTTCCATTCCCTCAAGGAGTCTGTTAATTTCAATGGAGAGAGATCACCAGTGCACCACATTAGACAATCAAATTGTTTATACATGTAATTGGGGAAATAAAATATTATTTAAAAAATATTGGACAGCAGGACCATAATCAAGTGATAAATGATGTCACATAGATGGTGAACTTCATAGGAGTTCCCAGGCTTTCGGTACAATGTCAATTATCCAAGGGCATGTTTCAGGTTTTAATTTTGTATTCCCAGAGGCTAGTATAGTTGCATAGATTTAGAACTGAAAGTGACTTCTTTCACATTCAATCCAACCCTTCATTCTACAGATGAACAAACTAACAATGAAAAAAAACCAAACTACTTATTAAATGCTTATTGTGTTTGGATCATTGGGACACAAATATCAAGGGGAAGTTAGTTTCTGCCCTTAAAAAGCTTACATTCTAATAAAGGAACTCTACACATAGTGGTGTGGTGGCCAGGGGAGGGAATGTTGATTTGAAGCTTACAGGAATGGCTAATAATACCATGAAGGAGTAATATCAATTTTAATATTAAATTGACTGTAATTTCAGAAATAGGGATGGGAGTTATGACCAAGAGGAAGACATTGGTTTATGGACAATGGTTCATGTAAAGTGTCTAGAGAAAAAATGATTGGAGAGCCTAAACATGTTAGGCTATATGAGGCACTCACTCAATAGAATAAAACTCTTGTGTCTCCTAAGCATTCAGTAGATTTAACACCTTCGGTATAGGAAAGGAACCCTTAGGGCCTTTCATAAAAAGTAAAATCATCATCAGGGCCCATCATCAGTAAAATCTAACTAGGACAGAGTTCAGAGGGATAATTTCCCCCATAATCCTGGAGGTTTTCTTATTGAAGACCAAGATCACATTAGTTTCTGAAGCTTGGCCTTTCACCCTTGACTCCTGTAAAGATTTCTGTCTATAAAACTTGCCATGCTTTTTCATACAAACTGCTGCCTAACCATGCCTTTCCCATCTCATACTTTAAAATTTGTTTTTTTAACTTGTGCAAAATTTTTTATTTTTCAGTATTAAAATATATTTTATTCTATTTGTTCCATTGTTCTAGCCTGCCAGTATCCTTTTGAATCCTGACTCTATCAAATAATGTGTTGGCTAAGCCATCCAGTGTTGTCATCTGCTTATTTGGGAATAATGCCACACAGGACATTATACAAGTCAATGATCAGTGATACTGATCAATAACATCAAAATGTTAAACAGCATAGGGCCAAGCTCATATCCTTTTGGAGACCCTTCAAGTAGACATCAAGCTGGTGATGACTATCTTTTGGGTCCAGTCATTCAGCTCTTTATTAGAAAGTTTGGGAGGTTTCATGAAGGAGTAGAACTTGAGTTGAACTTTAAAGGGTAAGTGTATTTTAGGTGGCTGGAATGGAGTGGAAGAGGAATCCAATACAGGAAATGGCATAATCCAAAGCAAAGAGAAAGGAACATGAGCATGTATGTCAGGGGAAAATAAGGAGACTGAACTGACCAAAGGGAAGGTTTCATATTGGTGAGTGGTAGAGAATGCACAATTTTGGGAACATAGAATTTATTAAATGCCTTTCCATTCATTAATTTGTTCATTCAAACATAACCAGTTACATATTCAACAGTGCTATAGCTTTTTTATGTAAACCAAATAATTTAATTCAACTAGTAGCACTTTAGTTCCTGTTCTGTGCTAGATATTTTGGAAAGACAACACAGACCCTTCTCTCAGAGCTTGAAACTACTTTAAAGTTTGTCATTCTGATTTCTTAGCATTTGAATCATACTACTATCTTAAAAAGTTATAACGGCTTGTATCCCAGAATACATCAATGAACTCATAACTTCCTGACTCTCCTCACTTCCTAGGGCAAACTTTCCCTCCAAACCAAATCTTTTACCCTTTGGCCTTTCTGAAGTCCTAAAATAAACCCCTCTTGGTAGTCACTGACCAATTATTACAATATCAAAGGAACTTTTTGGTAATTAAAGAGGAAGTACACAAAACCAATATAAATGGGCAAATAAAGCAAATTAAGACACCCAAAGCCTGGCTACAAGGACAGAAACCTTTAAAAAAAGGTTCTATCTGATCTGTGTTTCTTCCTTTCTTCAATGCCATTTCCCTTTGCACCCCAGGTCTTACTCCCAACACTGTTAACCAGGTTTATCCAAATGGATTTGTTTTGAGAGGGCTGTGGATGTGTCATCTTTCTGGAATGTGATTCTCCCAGCCCTTTGGCCTGAGTGTGCAGTCTGAGTGCCTCTCTCCTATCGTTAGTTCCTCAGTTTAGTCTATTTTTTGTACCTTTATTATACCTAATTTTGTTACTTAACCTTCCAGACAAGAGCTCTTCCTGTCCCCTCAAGTCTACCTCACCATGACTTCCAAGCTCTCTTCTTCCTCAGGGTTTAAGACTCAGCTGTCTTCTGTAGATTTCTTGGTGTGGGTCATGAAAGTTTTGTCATTGTTCCTTTTTTCTTTATTATTATTATTATTTTTGTTTTTGGTGGGGGTTAAGTGCCTTGTCTAGAGTCATACAATTAGTAAGTGTTTAAGTATTTGAGGTCATATTTTAACTTGGGTCTTCCTGACTTCAGGGATGGTGTTCTATTTACTGTGCCATCTAGTTGCCCATTCTTATTTATTTATTTCTAAAAATTATTAATTGCCATTTTTGGTTTTTACCTCCCCATCATTTCTAAACTTATTTCTTCTCCCCTCTCCCCTTTCAGAGACTCTGTTACCTCTTTCTCAATTCAATAAACTTCAATGACTCCCTATTACCTCTAGTATCAGATATAAAATTCTTTTAAAACCCTTCCCAATTTGGCTCCTTCCTATTTGTACAGTCTTCTTATACCTTATTTCCCTCCTTGCTATTCCTCTGACCTAGTATACTCCAAACATTTTCACTGCCTACAGCCAGAGTTGCATGCCTGAAACTCTCTCCTTCCTTATCTCTGCCTCCTGGATTCCCTGGCTTCTTTGAGCTCTCAACTAAAGTCCTACCCACTTCAAAGGTCTTTTCTTATCCTCTTTGAGATTTCATGTCTTCCCTCTGAGAATACCCCAAATTTATTCTGTACTTCTCATTTGTATACAATTATTTGCATGCTTTCTCTCTATTACACCATAAACTTTTAAAGCAAGAACAATTTTTGTTTTTTGTTTTTTTTGCTTTTCTTTGTAACCCCAACACTTAGTACATAGTGCCTGACACATAGTAGTTGCTTAATAAATGTTAATTGACTATTTGGAATATTTTTAAAAGAAAGAAAAAAATTCAAAATTCTTAACTAATACATTAATCCAAACTGATAATTGTTTTCATCATTTCCCACTCATAGTCCTCTACCTCTGCAAAGAAGGGAGGTACGTTGTATAACCTATATGAGATTGCTTACTGTCTTGGGGAGGGAGGAAGTAAGGGAGGAAAAGAAAAAAAATTGGAACTCAAAATCTTACAAAAATGAATGTTGAAAACAAAAAAAAGAGGAGGAAAGTGCATTTTCTCATTTCTTTTTCTGGGACAAGCTTAGTCTTTATAACTAGATAATATTCAGTGCCATTTTTCTGTATTCTTTCCATTTGCATTGTTGTAGTTGTTGTGTTTTGTTTTTGACATGGATGAGTGGTGTAGTGGAGACAAAGTTGGCCTCAGATTCAGAACAACCTGAATTCCAATCCTACTTCTAGCATTTACTACCTGTGTAATGATGGACAACTGACAAACTCCCTCAGCCTCAGTTCCCATATCTATGAAATAGTACTTCCTAAAGGATTATTGTAAGGGTCAAATGTGTAAATCACATGGCAATCCTTAAAATGCTATATAAATGTTATCCAGTTCAGGTGTACTTTGTTTTATTGCACTTTGTAGATATTGCATTTTTAACAGATTGAAGGTTTGTGACAACTTTGCAGCAAGCATTACAGTATTTCAAACTTTTTAATCATTAATATATCTATTACAGTGATGTATGATGTTAGTATTGTAATTGTTTTGGAGTGCCACAAACCACACCAATATAAAAGTGAACTCAATCAGTAACTTTTGTATGTGCTCTATTCCATGGGCCAGCTAATCCCCCATCTTCCTCCCTTTCCTCTGGCTTCCTTATTCCCTGAGACACAATAATCTTGAAATTATGTCAATAACACTACGATGTGTTCAAGTGAAAGGAACAGTTGATGATATGGCAAACATCACTGTTGTCTTATTTTAAGAAATTGCCACAGCTATCCCAACCCTTTGCAACTACTATCTTGATCAATCAGCATCAATGTACATGGAGGCAAGTCCCTCCGTTGCCAAAAAAATTATAATTCACTGAGGGCTCAGATCATAGTTAATGTGTCTTGACTATGATTCTTTGTATTCTTTTTATTCACCATTCTAACAGCATTATATTATTGTATTACATTCATATTGCTTTGATCTACTAGGAACAAAATTTCCCTCTATGAGTTGTAGCATTTGGGTCTACCCTTCATGGTTATATTGTATCCTCTGTCTACAACTTCAGACTAGCATCAGTTCCAGGACTCAAGTTCTTCCCATTCTTTCCTTAGCACACTCTCCAACTCATGTTACATCCCCTGAGAAGTTTTTTCAAAAAAACATCTTAGAAGGTATAGAAGCAACTGAGTGACACCGTGGCTAAAGTGTTGAACTTAGAATCTGGAATATTTGAGCTCAAATCTAGCTTTAGACACTTACTAGCTTATGACACTGGGCAAATCATTTTAACTTGTTTTCCTCATCCTCAGTTTTCCCATCCTTCATGAAGGCATTTTTTTTTTGTATTTCTCCATAATAGTGAAGCCAACTAAGAATGGAATATCTAGAATATTGTTAAATCAGAGAGTGTTAAAGCTAAAAGCAACATTTGTCTAATGACCTCATTTTACAAGTGGAAAAACTGAGGTTCTTTTCTGTTTAGAGCATAGCTTCCTCATTCCTATTCCAGTGCACTTTGATCTGGCAAGGGCAGATACAAATTTGGTGTGTGCCTTCAGGCTAAAGTTGAAAAAACTCTCAAGAGCTTATATTCTCCAGAAGAAAATGTTTCTGCCTTGTTTTAGTGATTCCTTTATGCCTAATAAATCAAATTCAGACTGTCACCCTACAATTCTGGCTCATGTCTCACAAATGCTCTTCCTATCTTGGATGCTACAGCTTTCTGGTCCATGTACATGAGGTTATCTGGTACTTACTCTATACATTGACTTTTGTCCTTTATTCATTAAATTCCTATCTTATTGTGGATTAATTGAAATCCTGTCCATTTTTTCAAACTTAGTATAAAGGCCATTTTCTTCCCAAAGTCTTCCCTGAATCCTTCCTACCCTATCCTCTTTTTGGTTTGGATGTTGTATTGTCTTTCATTTGTACCTCTCACAGACTTTAGTACTTGTGTGATCTATCTCAGGGAAGTAGGTATTCCCTCTACTGGTTACTATTCTTCCATTCCTTGTCATCTTGCTTGACTTCTCTCTGTGACTTTCAGTGAATACTTGACAGAGTGTTCACCTAACATGCAGGGGCCTTGATGTCATAGATTTAGAACTTCCTCTAGATAAGATACAATGCAGCTTCATGACATCTTGTCTAAGACTTATTCTTCAGTCATCTGACCATTTATGACCCCATTTGGGATCTTCTTGGCAATTTTGTAGAGGTTTTCCATTTCCTTCTCCATTTCATTTTTTAGAGAAGGAAATTAAGGAAAACAAATTTAAATAACTTGTGCAGGGTCACACAGCTAACATCTGAGACCAGATTTGAAATCTGAAAGATGAGTCTTCCTGGCTCCAGACCTGGCCCTTTTTCTATTGTGCCATCTAGCTGCCCTTGTTTAAGACTAGTCCTATTCATTTTCCCATTATTGTATTTTTTGATGATACTTTCCCCATGTTTTCTGTGTGTATTCTTGAAAATATGGCACAGCTTGTTTATACCTGTCATACTTCTCTTTGGATAACCTGGAAATTCTAGTTTTCAAAAACTGTGGTATTGTGTTTATTTTATGGTATCATGGTTATCTGTGCCTGCCTTTTCTTCCCCACTACTTATAAACTCTACATTTCTTGAGGACAGGGGCCATCAAAAGTTAAATGACTTAACCAGTCTGATGCAGCTAAGTTAGTGTATGAGGCTGCATTTGAATTCAGGACTTCTTTTTTGTATTTGTATTGTATTTGTCATATAATTTATCCTATTTAGCATGTATTAGATTACCTGTCATCTAGGGGTGGGGGATGGGGGGAAGGAGGGGAAAAGCTTGGGAAAAAAAAGTTTTTGCAAAGGTCAGTGTTGAAAGGTCACTCATATGTTTTGTAAATAAAAAGCTTTATATATATATATATAAAAAAAAAGAATTCAGGACTTCTTGGGGCAGCTAGGTGGTGCAGTGGATAGAGCACTAGCCCTGAAGTCAGGAGGACCTGAGTTCAAATTTGGCCTCAGACACTTAACACTTCCTAGCTGTGTGACCCTGGGCAAGTCACTTAACCCCAATTGCCTCAGCCCAAAAAAAAATTGAATTAAAAAAAAATGAATTCAGGACTTCTTGATTCCAGACTCAGTACTACCTAAGCTGTCTCATCTAGCTAAGAACCACATACTCTCCCCATATGGACCTCACTCTTTTTCTTTCTCTCCTCTTTCTGCTTTCTTCTAACCCTTTGTTTTTTTTTTTCCCTGTTGATGGTCCTCATAGAAGCCATGGATTCTTGCAGTTGAGCATAATTAAATAAAGCCAGCAGATGGCAGTACAGTGTCATTTAGTCAAAGGTTTGGCGGCATAATACTGTTTTATCTCCTTATTGTAGCACTGAAAACTGTAGCTTTTTAAAAAAAAATAAAAACTTTGCAAAGATTTGGAGCTCAGGGTCTTATGGGAATAGATATTGAAGAATATTTTTGCATGTAGTTAGAAAGATAGTATGCTGTTGAATTTTTTTTAAAAGGAATGACAAGTTGTACATAGGGAATTTGCAGTTTCATATGCAATTACTTTATTATTATTATTATTATCCTATATGCTATGGAAATGCTTGCTTTATTCCTTTAAAAATTAATAACCTTAAAATTCAAAATTTTGCGACCAATTTTTCTTTGACTCTTGATATATCAGAAATAGAAATGTCATAATTAACATGTAGTGGATTTCCGGCCATCTAGGGGAGAGGTGGGGACTAGGGGGAAAAATTTGTAACAGAAAGCTTTGTAAGGGTCAATGTTGAAGAATTACCCATACATATGTTTTGCAAATAAAAAGCTTTAATAAAAAAATAAAAGTACATAGAGTAAAATAAAAAAAAATAGAAATAGAAATGTTAGTAATGCCATGTATTAGTGGGAGCATAACATAATAGTTGGTAGGACACTGAATTTGTAGTCAAGAAGACCAAGATTCAGATCCTACCTCAGAATAACTTGCCCAGGACTATGTGACCTGAGCAAGTTTTGTAAGTTTTATAAGGTTTATGTACTTCACTTTCTTTATCTGTTAAGTAAGGAATCTAGGTTTCTATAAATTGAAGAGGGTTGGACTAGATCCCAGTTTCTTACCCTGTAGTTCTCAACTCTATATAGGGTCTCATACCTGAATGTAGAGGTTGTGAAATTATGATTTCTTGTCAGTAAATGTTTGATTTGCATAGCTATCTTATATACCTAGGTTTAGGTATATAACTATGGTATATAATTTGCCCAGGACTATGTGACCTGGACAAATTTTATAAGGTTTATGTACTTCAATTTCGTTATCTGTTAAGTAAGGATTCTAGGTTTCCTCATGACTATCAAACTCATAAAACATAACATAACATAAAAGTGGTTATATAAACTCTAGTCATGAGCACCTATGATTCTGTTAAGGTCAAGAGTAAGACATCTTTAAAGCTAGACAGTTAAAAAAATATCTTCTACAATTAGGTGCTTCCTTTTGGAATTAGGGTGGGGTGGGAAACCATTCCTTTTGAATTAAGAGCAAAAATAGTAATAATGATAGCTGGCATTTAAGTAAGTCATTAAGATTTGCAAAACATTTTATATAGTCATTTCATTTTTCTGTGTCTGTCTTTTCTTCTATAAATTGAAGAGGGTTGGAGTAGATCCTGGTTTCTTAACCTGTAGTTCTCAACTCCATATAGGGTCTCATACCTAAATGTAGAGGTTGTGAAATTATGATTTCTTGTCAGTAAATATTTGATTTGCATAGCTATCTTATATACCTAGGGTTACATAAAAATTTCTTGGACAAAAAGGGATCATGAATGGAAAAAATTTAAGAAACCCTGGACTATATGACCCATAAAATCCTTTTCAACTCTTAATCACAACTTCACAACAACTCTATGAGAGAGCACTTTAACTATTATTCTCCTTACTTTTCAAGATTCAGAAATGTATGTTTACAGGTCTTAACATAGCTAGTAATGTCAGAGGTAGGATATGAATCCTAGGTCTTTCTAGATTACTCTTGTATACCACAGTCCCTCTGAAAAAAAAGGTCTTTATAATCAATCAGTCATACATTTGAGAGAGGATGGTTATGATAAGATTTAAAAGAAAGAACTTTAGAGAGAATTTTTTAGAGAATCTAGTTCAGCCCCTGTCATAAAGAGGAGGGAAATGAGTCTGAGAGATGTTGCCCAATGCCTTATAAGTCAGGAAGTTCTAGAGCTGGGATTTGCCCATTGATATTCCTCAGTCTTCATTGTCCTTTCATTTCCATGATGGAAACTATCTAGACTCCTCTTTCCTTCCTAGTTCTAGTCCTCTTCTTCCTTCAGACCAAACTTGGGGAGATATCAGGGGAGTTGGAAGCAGAGGACAAAACAAGGTGTAGAAGATCTGAAAATCTAGTGTTTTAAACTGAAATGAAGCCACTAGTAAAATCTTCTTGACTTTTTGCCCAGGCTCTTCTAGCCCAGGCAGAAATGGGCAGATGGCATTTTTCATCAAAAGACCTTTAGGTTACTCATGGGATATATCCTAAATCAAATTTTGCTAAAAAGCTGAAATCCTTTACCAAAATGTTTTTCTTCTAACCCCATATTTTTCACTATTTTTAAATTTCTCAGTAACCTTTCCTTCCCTCCTCACTCCAATACACCCAAATTCCTACCTTAGCTATGTCTGAAAAAAATAAATCTCTTCATTTTAAGTTTATTACCTTCTGTTAGGAAATGGTGTTTTTCATCTTTGTTTTTTTGGATTTCTGGTTTGTTATTGTATTGATCATAGAGTGCTATAAAGTCTTTCAAAAGCCATGCTCATGTTTGTTCCATGTTCTTTGGTGAAGAGAAATATTAGAGGCTATCACTAGTCACTTTTTCAAGTGTTGGTTTTGAATTAACTTTTAATACCATCTTCTCACAGACTGAACCAACCTATGCCTTTGGCCTTTCTCTCTTTCCAGTCTGCTTACATGTTATTACCACTCTGGATTCTTCAGTGTATCCATACTGTCTTCTTTCTGTTACTTGTATATAATGTTTCATCATCTGTCTTTGGACCTCTCTACTGGCTGTCCCTCATTCCTTGAATGTTTCCCCTTTTCATCTCCACCTCTCAGAATCCCAGGCTTCCTTCAGGAGGTCTTTCCAAATTCCCTATTCGAACACTCCCACCCCATCCTCATCTGCTACTGCCTTTCCCCCAAAGGTGTATATCTTGTATCTAATAATCTACCTGTTGTCTCCCCCACTAGAATGTTGAGAGCAAGGCTTTTTTTGCTTTGAAATTTCAGCCATAGAATGTTGCCTGCTACTTAGTAACTGCTTAATAAATCCTTGCAGCTTGCTTGAGTGGTACATTGGGAGAAATTAGGCATATGGATAGAATCAGGTAACAGAGGTGCTGGTACAAGTGGTACTACTCATTAATTCTTTCCTGTGAACATAGCTTTGGTGTGAGAAAACTTCAAAAGGAAAAGTGAATACCCAGAATTTAATATATTTAAGTACCCATTTTTCTAATTATAATGAGCTGTGGTGAGTTGTTCATTAACACTAATTACCACAAGGCTAGGGCAGGTGGGCAAAATTGCTATGCTCAAAGAACAGCCACTTGTTCATTCATTCTCTCAGTTTGAGATAATATGCTATTGTTCTGTTGCCTTTGAAACCAAGCTGGCTTAGAAATAGATTTCTTGAGCCCAAGGTGAAAATCATACTTTTGTCCTGTGGGCTCTGGTAGATAATGCCTGGCTTTTGAGACTATGAATCTTGGCTGACTTTGTTATCCGAGTAATTACATTTCACAACAATGCAAACCCTCTAGCATGGGCCTGGGTGAAAACTTCCCTTGGTGTGTTAGCAGAAATCTCAAATGAGGCAGTCAGAACCTTTGCCAATCACCCATTTATTGTGTGCCCAATGGAATCATGGGAAGTGAGTTAACATTTTTTTGAGAAACCTATTTAGATATATCTGTGAAATTAGCTGGAGAGTGAAGATTCGCTAACAGCAGAAGTAGCAAGGTTAGTGCTTATATCTCCTCAGATTGTGTTTCCCTCAGCATCGTAGGGAATGAACCAGGTATGCTAGGATAAGGGCAGAGCAACTTTCCTTCTCTGAGACAAGGAACATTTCCTGCTTTTCATGAACAAGCACTACATTTATTTTTTCTACCAGCTATGGGTGACAAATAATATTGTGGTTATTAAAGGAAAAGGGTGGAAAAAAATAAATTTAAGGTGGTAAGTGGTCATGACATCCATACCTTACTGTGAACAAAGTTGTTCAAAGTGAGAGAAGAAGAAAAACAAGTTGGCTTATTAAGCTCATTATTGGCCCAATCACCCTTAGAATTGATTCTGTATCTCAGTACTTCTGTGTCACCTTCTAGTTATTTTGTCTACTCTACTGAAACTCTCATCATTTTATAGAATCATGGAATTTCAGAAGTGAAAGAAATGGTATCAATATTCTTGACCCATCTTTTCCTTATTTTTTTTAGAGGAGTAATTTAGCTCAAGGTCATGGGAGATTTTCTTTGTTCAATTAAACTAAGTAAACCATAAAGTTTTTTTGGTGTTGGTAGCTGCAAAAACATTCTGACATTGAGAAACTAAACTTCTAGTCATGAGTGCATAGGTTATACCAAAGTTGTAAGACTCAATGACTATCATTAACAAATGAATTTAAAATGAATTATGACCTGTGCCTCACAGTCCTAAGCTCTGCATTTACACAGACCAGGTAAAGTCATGGTCATAAATCATGTCTCAGATTCATACGACAGATGCATACCTTCCCTCTTGGCAGAGTTTTCCCTGGGAGCATCATTTGTTTCATTTTTGTCTCCATTCAGGATTTCTAAAGATATTGAGATCTAGCTTATTTCTGGGCCTCTGCAGGTACAGAAGGGTTCTCAGTTCCCATGTGAGTACTCACAACAATAATATTTATATATAGAATATAGATAGTTTCTTATTTCAGTAAGTCAGACAGTACTTAAATGTGTAAATAGTTTACAAGTCATGAAAATTCTTGGCATTCATTTTTTATAAGATTTTGAGTTCCAAATATTTTTCATCTCTCCCTCTCCTCCCCTTTTCTGAAGATGGTAGATAATTTGATGTACTTTATACATATTCTGTCATGTAAAACACATTTCCATATTAGCCATAGTTGTTAAAAGAAGAAACAGATCAAAAGAAAAAAAAACATAAGAAAGAATAAGTGAAGTGAAAAATAGGCTTTGATCTGCATTGAGTCCATCAGTTCTTTGTTTGATTATAGATAGCATTTTCCTTTATAAGTCCTCTGTACATGTCCTAGATGATTGTATTACTGAGAAGAACTGAGTCAATCATAGCTGATCATCCCACAGTGTTGCTGATTCTATGTACAATGTTCTCCTGGTTCTGCTCACTTTGCATCAGTTCATACAAGTCTTTCCAGATTTTTCTGAAATCTGCCTTCTCATCGTTTCTTATTGCACAATAGTACTCTATTATATTCCTGCAACTTACTCAGTTATTCCTCAATTGATTGGCATCCTCTCAATTTCCAGTAGTTTGCCACCACAGAAAGGGCTACTATAAATATTTTTGCAAGTGTAGGTCCTTTCTTCCTTTTTAGTATCTATTTGGTATACAGAAATAGGTAAACATTTATTAAATGCTTTCTGTGCCAGATCAGTGTTAGCGATACAGAGTAAGATAACGCTCCTGTCTCAAGGAACTCATACTCTGATGGAGGAGACAATGCAAATAAGAGTGTGTGTATGTACATATACACACTATGTATACATATTTCTGTTTTATATATACATAAATATATAAGACAAGTGGAGTAAATAAAAGGTAATCTCAGAGAGGAAGGCCACCAGCCCCTGGGGAGTACTGAGAAAGGCCTCCGTAAGTTGTGATTTGAGCTCATCCTTAAAATGAGGGAAGCTAAAAGGGGAAGAAAAGAATCATAAGTGTGTTCTAGACTAGGGAACATTCAAGACAAAGGTACAGAGAGCGCAGATGGGATGTCATGTGTGAACAACAGTTCATAGGACAGTGTACTTGGGCCATAGAATAAAGAGAAAATATAGATTTATTTTGAGAGGTAATAGTCACTAGAATTTATTAGATAGGGAGATGATGTGGTCAGCCTTGAACTTTAGGATGATCAGTTGAATGGAAGATGGGCTAAAGTGGGAAGAGACTTGAGGCAACAAGAGCAATCAAAAATCTGTTGCAATAGTCCAGGCAAGAGGAAATGAGGGATTGTACCAGGGTAGTGGGGAGTGTAAAAGAGGATGTTACAAAGGTAGAATTGACAGGACTTGTCAACAGATTGGATATGAGTGAGGGAATGAGTGTTGAGGATGATTCCTAGGTGACCAAGATGATGGTGGTGGCATCCATAAATAAGCAAAATAACCTTTTTTCCATTTCCTTTATCCCTTGATAAATGAAAGTATTCAGGTTTTTACTGAACTAGCCTCTAACTTATTAACCCTGCACAGTCCATTTAACTCACAGAAGTAGAGGGTGAGAGCAATGGTTACTCTTTTATATAATTATTTAACCCCTTGCTATTCTTCTATCTATGGAGGCCCTGTGATTCTTCCTCTTTATTACCATAAGTTGGATCTAGGAACTCCCAGAACTAGCTGAGAAATCACTCTCCCTTATCTAAGAGGCTTGTTTTTATCTCTTCATTGGTGTCGTTTCTAGGGCTGAGGTGCTATGTCAGGATTGCATAGATAAATACATGTCTTCCTCAGTGACCCAGGTTTTCTCTCCATGTTCTGAAGTTCTTTCTCTCCATTTTTTTATTTCCTATTTGATCTTTGATCTGCCCTACTTTGTCTCTTTTAAAAGCCAAGTCCAAAAGTGTGATCCATATCCACCATTGCTATGGTTCAGTCATCCTGGGACTTCACTCTATCAAGTACTCAGGTGCCCACACCTGATTAAAGGAGATGTTCTCACTCACCTTAATGTGTAGTGTGAGTAGATATGTTTGAGTGTTTGTGAAAGAAGGCCATATATCATGAAGACAAATTTTTTTTTTTTTTTTTTGCTGAGGCAATTGGGGTTAAGTGACTTGCCCAGGGTCACACAGCTGTTTCGTGTCTGAGACCAGATTTGAACTCAGGTCCTCCTGACTTCAGGGCTGGTGCTCTATCCACTGCGCCACCTAGCTGCCCATGAAGACAAATTTAAAAACAGATTACATGTCTCTTTCAGAGCCCAACTGGAAATATCTCTCCTTCAGGGTTCTAAGGTAGCCTGTGGGGTTTGGAATGTCTTTTTTCTCTGCCACTGACTCAGCTCCACCATTAACAGTTCCCTGCTTCCAATTCCTTTTCAATACTTAATATTTGTAATTTTTACAAAAGTATATTTACTTTAGCAAGAACAAACCCCAAATCTCCTAATATCTCTGAGACATAATTTCCATCTGCTGAGGGTGGGGAGAAGGAATTAGGTTCAAAACTTAACTTAGTTCCTACATAGCCTTGATCCCACGAACTTCACATCCAAAACTCATCACTGCTAGATGAGTCCTTTTGCTAGGCTGAGGTCCCAAATGTCACCCCTGAAGATTGCTCTTGTTCCTAAGTGTATTAATACTGCACTTCCTGCAAAATACTACCTAGATTCTGATTTCTGTATTCCCATGCTTCAATCTCCCAGCCTCTGAAACTCCACAGGTATACTTCTAGTACCCTAAAACAGAAAAGAACACATGAGCAGACCAACCAGGCCTTACTTCTTGGGAGCCAGTTGATCTCAGTTCGGGGAGGGGAAGCTGCGAGAAAAGGAGTTCTCATGGCCCTTCCCCTTTTAGCATAGTCTCTTACTAGACGCCATTGGTGAAGATTCCTTCTTATCCTAGGTGTAAATACAGCAAAGAGACAGCCAGAGCTGAATATATCAACAATTCTACTATGGCAGTAGAAAATAGTTACTTCCAATTATGTGGTAGGTTGTCCAGAATCAGTTTCAGAATGTCCATGTCTCTCCAAGCCATCTTCATTCTTGTCCTAGAGACAGCTCCCCATGATCCTCCATGTAGAGATACCATCTTAGAAGCTGATAGAGTCTGCATATGCACCAGACTCCCATTACAAATATAATGAAGGCTTCTTTCTTTAATCTTGTGGATTTTATCTCTGTAGTTGTATTTGCCAAGGAATTGTGTGTTATCTTAATATCCATATGAGGGACTCCTGTTTGTAAGCAAGGTTTTGAGGGTATACTTTGCTGTAGAATGCTAAACGTTGTAAAGATCATTTGGAAGAACAAAAGGTCAGGGATTTCAAAGAAATCAGGGGAAGAAAGATATAAAAAAGATTTCACAATATCAGATCTTAAAGCTGTATTATAAGATGAGAACATTGAAGTATGAAATGGATAATTTTGATTAGTTTTATTTATACAAAAAATTTTAATTTAAGACAATGTGTCCAAGAATAGAATTATTCTTTGAAGTGGAGAAGGAGAAGGAAGTGTATTCCAAGCAAGGGGGAAAACTACAATGGCACAGAAACAAGAGATTGGGGAGAATGGGAAAAGCAAGCAGTCTACTTTGGCTATAATATAGCATATGAGAGAAAATAATGTGCACTAAGCACTAACTAAGGTAGCTAAGTTGGATCCCAACCAAAGAGGGCTTTAAAAGTAAACAGAAGAACTTTTATTTTATCCTGGAAGCAAGAGAGAAATCTTAGAGCTTCTTGAGGAGGGAGCTGTACTTTGGAAATATCACTTTGGCAGCTTTGTGGAGGATGGATTAGGGAGGGGAGAGATGGAGGCAGGGGATGCCAATTAAAAGGCTATTGCAATGGTCCAGAAGAGTGGTGATGAGGACTTAAAACAAGATTTTAACTATGTGAGGAAATAAAAGATGGGAAATGCTATGAAGATCGACCTAAGGACACTTGGCAATTTACTAGATTTGAGAGATTACCAAGAGGAAAAAGTTGAGAATGACTCCCAAGTTTTGAACCTGACTGCTTGGACTACTGAAGATGCACTATACAGAAGGAAGTGAAATAGAAAGTCAAAGAAGGCTTCTGGTTCAGTTTAATGACTTTTCTTTCTCTGTTTCTTTCCTTTAGTTTTTCCCTTACATTTTGTTGCTGCTCGCCATCCTGTTGTATTTGCCTACTTTGTTTTGGCGTTTCACTGCAGCCCCTCATCTTTGTTCGGATATGAAATTTATCATGGAGGAGCTTGACAAAGTTTACAACCGGGCCATTCAAGCTGTGAAGAGTGTTCATGGTGTTGATGTGAGAGATGGTGCCCACCCATTTGTGGGTGTAAATGAGAATGTTGAGCAAAGGTGAGATTGCATGGGGATTCTAATTGACTCTTGCTATGTGGGAACCAAGTCTCACTCTTACAGACTTTTACTCTATTCCTGAGACCTAACCCAAACTAAAACTAATCTTCAGGAAACTCTGTCTCTCACTTACCTGAGGCCTGCATTTCTACCACTAGAATTCTATTCCTTCCTTTAGGTTAAGCAATGCCCTTTGCTTTTTGAAAACACAAGCTTTCTGAGAGATAATTTGGTAAGGCATTGATGCTTCTAAAATATGAATTAGTATGTCAGGTTGCCTGCTATTTTTCTTCCTATATTATAGAAACTCTCTTTGGTGTCATGATGTATTTCCAAATACACACACACATATGGATGTATATATATATGTGTATATATATACATATATTCATAAATACACATGTATATCCAAAATATGCATACATAACATATATATGTGTATACATTGTCAAGATATTTGGAGATATCCTGTTTTCCAGAGCTAAGACCCAGGAAGCAGGCTGTGCCCTGAGCTTGGTATAACACCAATCCTTTGTCCTCACTCTTTAGATAATCTCACCCTCTGGTAAAAAGGTATTGCTTTGACCAACTCCAGGTGTTTTCTGAGGGATTTATAATTTTTATATTAATAGATAACTATTTAGATTTGTTGGATCCTGTTTGGATTTGCTATTTAATTGCTGATTGGATTTTTCCCAGGGACCTGAGAGCCAGAAGTAGATGACATGTTGCAGCAGAAAGTAATAAAAAAAGCCTCCTGACATTCTAACAATTTCTATGCTTGTGTAACCCCTAAATGAACTGGACCAGATGCCCACTATGCCAGATCTGGTTCAGTATCCCACTGAACAATCACAAGGCTCAACAACCCTTATGCAGTAATTCTAATGACTAAAGGATGTTCTCATAGAATTCAAGTATTGTCCCCAAAATGGGTGCACCTGCCATGGGAACTGTTTACTCAAAACTAAGGATAACTCTATTGGGTTCCACCTTTTTGTGGTTTTAGTCAGGAGTAGAAATCATGATCTTAGACAAAATAAAAGTGAAAATAGACATAATTAAAATAGACAAGCAGAGAAACTACATCTTGCTAAAAAGGAACCATAAACAATTAATATATCTAAAAATAAAACAATATTAAACACATATGTACCAAATGGCATTGCATCCAAATTCTTAAAGAAAAAAATTTAAAGCCTTTCCACTAAAATTAGGGACGAAACAAGGATGTCCATCACCTCTATTATTCAATACTGTACTAGAAATGCTAGCTATTGCAATTAAGACAAGAATGAGAAATTGAAGGAATAAAAATAGATATTGAAGAGACAAACTGTCACTTTTTACAGATGACATTTTGGGTGTACTTGAAGAACCTAGAGAATCAACTAAAAAACTTATTGAAACAATTATTAAGCAAAGTTGCAAAATAGAAAATAAATCCACATAAATCACAGCATTACTAACAAAGTTTAATTGAAAAAATAGAGAAATCCCATTTAAAATAATTGAAGAAAATATAATCCATGCATTATATAAACGGTTACAAAATACTTTTCACACAAATAAAAACAAATCTAAACAACTGGAGTAATATTAATTGCTCATGAGTAGTCTAAACTAATGAATAAGAATGATAGTTCTCCTAAGTTAATTTACTAATCAAACTACCAAAAATTATTTTATAGAGCTAGGAAAGTATTAACAAAATTCATCAGGAAAAACAGAAGATCAAGAACATAAAGGGAATCAATGAAAAAAGGTAAAGGAAGGTAGCTTAACAGTTCATATTTCTAGCTGTATTACAAAATGCTTATCATCAAAACAATCTATTTGGATAAGAAATAGAGTGGTGGATCAGTGGAATAGACTACCCAGTAGTAAGTGGCCATATAATAATCTAGTGTTTCATAAACCCAAAGATCCAAACTTTTTGGATAAGAACTGAGCATTTGACAAAAATTGATGGGAAAACTGGAAAGCAGTTTGGCAGAAACTAGGTATAGACCAACATCTCACATTGCTTGCCAAAATAAGGTCAAAATGGATAAATGATTTAGACATAAATGGTGATATATATCATAAGTAAATTAGGGAAGCATTGACAAATGTACCTCTCAGATCTATGGATAAGAAAATATATGATTAAAAAAGATCACAGGAAGTAAGAGATAATTTTGATTTCATGAAATTACAAAAGCTTTTGCACAAACAAAAGTAATACAGCAAAAATTAAAAGGAAAACAGAAAATCAGGGGAAAATATTTACAGCAGATTTTTCAGATAAAGCTTTAACTTCTTAACTGGATAGGAAATTAAGCCAAATTTATAAAATTAAAAGCTATTTCCCTATTTAGTAAATGGTTAAAGGATATGAACAGGCACTATCAATAATTATATTTAAAATGTTCTAAATCACTTGTTGGTTAGAGAAATGCAAATTAAAACAACTCAGAAGTACCACTCAAACCTATTAAATTGGCTAAATGACTGAAAAAGAAAATGGCAAATGTTGGAGGGAATGTGAGAAAAATAGGGACATAATATACTGTTGGTGAGGTTGTGAATTAATCCATTCTGTATAACAACTTGGATTTATGTCCCAAACTGTACATACCCTTTGACTCTTTGTTTTATTTTTGCCTGTTTTCTTTTGCAATATGACTTCACATGTATAATCAATATAAAATTGTTTGAGATGGGGATAGAGAGAACTCAAAATATTAAAATATTTTAAATGGTTATTGAACATTTTACATTTAATGGTAAATATTTAACGAAATAAATACAATATATCTAGAAATAAAATAAGCTTTACAAATTTAAATGTAGGTTCACATTTTCTTTGATCACATCTATTCATGCCCTTATAAAGCCACAGCTGTGGTTATTACATGATAGTATTTAATATATGCAAGTATAGACCCATCCCACTTATTCTGTGAGGTTCTACTTCAAATTTTACTTAATCATTTTATTCTCTCTCTCTTTCTTTCTTTTTCTTTACAGTCTCTGGGAAATATCTGAAAGCCATTTCAAATACCCAATAGTGGAACAGTACTTGAAGACAAAAAAGAAGTCGAAGAATTTAATAGTCAAGTACCTTATCTGCCGGGCTGTGACCTTCATAATTATACTACTGGCCTGTTTCTACCTGGGGTATTATTTCAGCCTTTCCTCCCTGTCTGATGAGTTTGTCTGTAGCATCAAGTCAGGAATCCTGAAAAATGACAGCACAGTTCCAGAGCAGTTTCAGTGTAAGCTCGTTGCAGTTGGGATTTTTCAGCTTCTCAGCTTCATTAACCTGGTGGTTTATGCTCTTCTGGTGCCTGTGGTTGTATACACATTTTTGGTTCCCTTTAGGCAGAAGACTGATGTTCTCAAAGTCTATGAAATCCTGCCCACCTTTGATATCCTACACTTCAAGTCGGAAGCATACAATGACTTGAGCCTCTACTATCTTTTCTTGGAAGAAAATATAAGTGAACTTAAGTCTTTTAAGTGTCTTAAAGTCCTGGAGAACATTAAAAACAACAGTCAGGGGACTGACCCCATGCTACTCTTGTCTAACCTTGGAATGATCAAGACTGATGTCATAGATGGTAAAACCTCCAAGCTTGCAAACAAAAAGGGAGAAGAACCTGGGAAAGATGCTACAGAGCTCAATGGTAGGAATGCTTTTAAATTCAGAAGTACAGAGCAGCCTTCAAAATACTGTTATCTATCCTTTCTGGGTAACCATAGATAATGTGGAGGTGAACAGGAATGGATATTTCCTGATAGGAAAGAGAAGAGGTCCAACATCATCCCAAAGATTTCTGAAGAGGAGATACCCACAAAGCCCATTTCACTTTTTCTCCTTTCATCTTCCTTTTCTGTTTCCCAGCTTTTCCACCTTTCTATCTCCTATTTATCCATCTATCTTTCTATGTTGTCTAACATACATTATATGTAATATTCAACAATTATATAAAATATAGTATAATACATAATATACCTACATTTTCATCTATAATCATATCTATCTATATCTAGATCTTCGTATATCTCTCTCCCATCTATCTCCAATTTGTCTATATATTTTATATATCTCTATATCTACCAATCTCTACCTCTATATTTATATCTACCTTTATGCCTATACACATCTCTTACCTGCCATTTATTTTCTATCTTTCTTTTTTTCTTCCTACCTATTCTCTCTCTCTATATAAATACATATGTGTACCCATCCCATTCTGGGGCTTCCACATTCTCCCTCCCAGTTCTGAGGGTCTCTCCAGCCTTCAGTGAAATTGTAAATCATGTTTCAACCACTAACTTAGACATGTTTTGTCTGCCCCTTGAAGTTGAAGGATGATCAAAATTAACTAAAAGAGAAAGTTTTAAGTTCTAAGATTTGCTTAAATCCTTTTGTACTTCTGAGAGAACCAAGCTAGATCTGTTGAAATTTAAGTATGATTGTGGAGATATGCTTATTTGTGTGTATGCCTTCTGTCTGTCTGGTGAGATTTCACAATTACCTACATACTTCCCTAAAGGAGGAAATAATTTTCAGATTATTGACAAAAGAGGCAAATCAAAGTGTAGTTGAATTCATATAAGCTTCCCCTATTCCTATTAGCTCTATTTGTCTCCTCAGCCTACCAAAGACAAGCAAACTAAAAGACAAAAATTAAATTCTCAAATTTGTATAAATTGATAGTTTTGGGAAACCAAGCCAGATAAGTTTGCATGTTTTCAAAAATATCCCATTTTCAGTTCCCCTAATTCTGGTAGAATCTTTTAATCTTTTTTTTTCTTGGTAAGGCATTGGGTAACAATTAACTTAAGACTCAAAAGAGTCAAAAGTTCTTGTGCAATTGTTGATTTGAATGATTGTCTAGGGATCATTTACAAATGCTTTTTTCAGACTTCATCCTGATTAGTTAGGAGAAAAGTGGCTTATAGAGGTTGGGACTGGTTTCCTTCAATTAATGTTACTATCTAAAATGTGGGGTTTTTGTTTTGTTTTTAGTTTTGACAGATCAGGACAAAAGCGATGAAGCCAAAGCAAATAATGAAGAGAAGAGAATTCGCCAGAGACTACTAGAATCTTCACAATGATCTTCTCCTTCTAACTTTCAGTGTTATGACTTTTATGATGAGTAGCATCCCAATTATGGTGCAAGCCTTGTTAATTAAAGAAATCAAAAGATCAATCTCTTAGTCACCTTTTATTGAGCCCAACTCACAATAAGTGCCCATTTGGTGAGGGTGTCAAGGAACTGATCTAGTGTCAGCACTGGGATGATAAGCTCAAGGATTTTCAGTATTTTGACCAAAAGGCAAGGTCATGGTGGTTTAAGAACATCTTGAATAAATTACATGGGAGCTAAGCAAGATTGCCTCAAGTATAGCTACCAGACCACTTTAATGCATAAATAATAAAAGAATTAAGGTATGAAAAGAAATAGCATCAATGAGAGATCCAGAGAAAAGCTTTTCTGTAGAAAATGTGATCAAGTGTAGATCAACAAGAAGATAAAAATTTCTAAACTATAACAATCAAGAAAGGATATTAATGAATTTTAAACTCCTAGGGATACTTAATAATTACTGTTGGACCATAAAGCACTGCAAGGTATATATGGATGGCAAGTGGATAGGAAAACTGACTTCCTCTTTGTCTTATTTTGGTGATAATGAAAATTAGACTCGTTAAAGCTTTTATAAATAATTCCTGACAAAATATAACATGTTAGGAAAGGATTAAAAATGTGGTACTATTTTTTCCAGAAATTTTTATAGACAATTTTAAAACATAATAATTTGTGTAGAGGTGCTACGTACAGGAGGATAGACCAGGTAATCCTTTCAGGTGAGAATTCAAAGATAGCATGTAGATCTTACCACCACAGAAATTTTTTTAATGTAAATCCTTTTAAAGATTGCATTTTCTCATTGGGATCTTGACAGTAAACCATGTTTTTAGATAGAAGTGAATAGTGGTTCTTAGCTGAGCAAACCTGAATCTTCACTAGTCTGTCATAGTTGTTTACCCAATGTAATTACTTATGGGGCAGTTGCAGAAGATCATATCATAGTGTCTGCTTCTCATAGTTTTTTTAGAAAATAGATTTTTCTGTAACTGGAGTTTGGAAATAGCTGATGAAGTGAATTATGAAGTCAGTGTTAAAAATCTTTTTCTGTTTCATGATATTTTTTGAGTTTGTATTACTACCTTTTGGAATGTATTTCACCGTGGCTTTAGACATATTGACAACTTAGTTTCCTTATGCTACATTAGCATAGATGTCTTCATACCATAGGTACTCAAGCCCAGATTTTTTGATTTAGAGAACATGGTTTATAGTGTAAATATGTTTGTTTAGAGAATACTGTGTGCCCCCCTCATGCAGCCTGTTTTAGTAAAATTTTAAATACCAACATATTGCCCTTACTGATAGCTCTAGGTTCTTTGGGACTAATAAGGGAAGGAGGTGTTCTAGCTAAATGTTCTGGACTTGGAGTCATGAAAAATACCAACTGGGTGATTGGGTAGAAATGTACTAGAATCATGGTGTCTTTGATAGAGAGTCAAAAGACTTCTTCCTCAAGGAAAGAAAAATAGTTTTTTGTTTCCTTGGAGGAGATGTTTATCTTCTTCTGATAAAATAGCAAACTTATTCTGAAAAGGTGAATAATTGCCCCTTACTTATCCTTTCCCTAGACTTTGGGAATATGAATTTGATAATGCTTGTAAAAAAGCTTTGACTCTCCTTTAAAGTGTTGTAGAAAAACTAAGTAATTTCCATATATTTTCAACCTTCTTAGTATTTACTTTCAAGAATATGGAAAAATCTGCAGAGGAATATTTAAAACTGTGTACAGAAGGTCCTGCCCAATGCAGGAAACCACTATCTTTGCCTTGGTTGAAGCAGATGCAACCATCTTTGCCCAAGTGGGAATTAGTTCAGCATCTTTTTAAAGGCCAAATACAAGATCTGAAAATCTGATCTTTACATGAATATCTTTTCATAGGTTCATTGTTCTATTTATTTTGCTTAGCCCAAACCACAGGTGATGGCATTTGTATTACTTTACAATCCTATTCCCTGTGAGTTGAGAGTTTGGTTTTTAAAGGCCTGTGGTGATTCTTTGTATTTCAACAAAACTCAAATAGTTATTTGTAATTCTATGAAAACAATCAGATTTCAATATATGGGTAGTGAAAGGCCTCTCTGTTGGGACAGTTGCAAGCAAATGGTCAAGGAGCATTTAGTGTTTATCAGGCACAAAGACTTGAAATTTTGAAGGCCATGGAAATTACAAGGGGTAATCTCAGGGGACATGGAGATCAACTTAAATCTTTAGTTTCCAGAAATTAAATTTTCATCCTATGATTTCACATAAATTGTTCTCTGAGTAGTGTTTTTGATAATAATATCCTCTTCTCCCCACCCCCCAATTTTATGTAGATCCTTTTTTCAAAAGACTGATGAGGATGACATGGTATTGTAACATATAGTTGCTAGGAATTAACTCCAAGTGACCAGTGTGTAATGTGCTTTGAATAGGATATTTTTTATTCTTATGTTCCTGTTTTAGCTATAAAGATAGTTTGCCATTTATATCATGTGACTTTATAAAATAAATAATTTCTTTGTGGAGTCTTTGCAAGTTTGCCACGAATTTTTGAGCATTTTGCTCTACCAAAGTGAGGAATATATCTTAGATAATAGGTAGTATAATATAACAAGTAGTCAGCACATAATGTTAGATCCATAAGTGACTCTTGTGTGTTTTGTGGGGAAAATGATTGTGTTAAAAATTATTTATAGTTCTATCAGTCTTGCAGGTTAAAAGTCTGTTTCCAAATGGTGTTCTTGACTTAAAATCCTCAAGCACTAACAACATTTCTCAACACTGTTCTTCAGAAACCTGGTGTTCCCATTTAATAACTCTGAGGATTTCAGAAGATAATGTCAATGCTACTGATATTTCTCCCTCTAAAATATTAAGTATGAAATTACTTTAATGTAAAATATTAATTATTGTATACAACAATTTTGGGTATATGGAAGTAGACCTAATTTGTTCCTTTTTTAATTGCCAAATCTCCTTGGCCTTTTTCCATGGGAATATTTTATGGTTACCCTGGACCACTATTTATGGATCACATTAATATGTTTTGAGTCCCAAAGTGTTCACTGAGCAAATTAATTTGGGAAATGTTGCTCTCAGTTGGATTTTTTGGAACTGAAAGAAAAATTATTTTTTGCTATAGTTTCTTTGATAAAGGTGACCCCGACAGACAGGAAAAAGATAACAATTTAGTACTTTGTTAGTCTCTTTCTCAAAAAGAAAAATGAATATAGTATTCTTTCTCTTCCCAGCAAAAAAACACATTTTGCTGAAATAGCTCTTCATAAGATGCAAATGTCTTTAAAACACTGAATGCAGTGTTTTTAGGTACTAATATATTGCTTATTTCCTTGAAAAGGTCAATAGCTAACCTCTGCAATCTTCCATTAAACAGTGGTGAGAAGCTGAAAATGAGATGGAAATAAGATACAAACAAGACTGCTATGTTTACAGAGAAGGATTAAACATAATACTGTAATTTTGCACTGTAAATTTGCACTCCCTAAGTAAAAATTTTCTGAAGAAATAAAGTGTGTTTGTGTGTGTGTGTATGTGTCATACTTTCTTCTCAATAGGAATTATGTTCATGGACTTGGTGACAAGAGATCCGTCTGCCCCACTGCTCTTCCAATTGAATTTCAAGCACCCAGGATTTTCAGAAACCCAACTGGCAATAACTGAAGAAAGAAAACCCCTGATTAAAGATCCCAGATAGTGGAAATTCGAAGGCTTAAATTGCAGGATTTTTTGATTGGGAATATTTATTCACTGGACTAGTGGAAAAAAAAGTAAAGAATATACCTTCAGTTGCCAGGAATCATTCATTCAACTCTTCTCTCAAAAGGGGGATATGACTTTCCATGGTGGTCACTGAACATCTTTCAATACTTTCCTGCATCCTCAGAGATGACTCCCACAAAACTCACACTAGCCTTTATTCATTTGGTCTTGGAAGTGAAGCGCTACCTGGGATGCCAACTTGAAGTCTCTCTGAACATTTCAGTGTTACCCTTGGGTTCTTATATTACCTCCTTTCAGGTACAAGCCCCTGGCCAACTGGATAGTTTGAAGTGAAATGTTTCAATATGAGGTTTACCAGCTCTCTTACTGCTTACCCCTTGTAATGATTTTGAATGACTGTTTATTTTTTTAAATAACACAAAATTTTTCCCAACTATATATAATGATAATTTTTAACATTCATTTTTTTAAATGCCGAGTTCCAAATTTTCTCTCCTAACCTCACTACTCCCCTCCTTAACATGGTAAGCAATTTAATATAGGTTCTGTATCTGCAATCATGTAAAATGTATTTCCCTAATAGTCTTGTTGTGAAAGAACAAACAGACCAAAAGGGGGGAAAACCCACAAAAAGTGAAAAATAATGTGCTTCAATCTGTAGGTTCCATCAATTCTTTCTCTGCATGTGGATAGTGTTTTTCATCGTGAATTCTTTGGAATTGTTTTGAATCTGAGTGACCATTTGTCAACAAGTACCATAGAAATGCTCTTCAGCAATAAGCACAAAAACATTTGATATTTTCTTTGCAATTTGATTTTTGTCAAATACTTTCACAAAGTGAAAATTTAAGTTAAGTATGAGAAAACTGGAAAGATAAGAACAGGCCAGGTTATAAAGACTTCAGATGATGTATTTAATCTTGGAAGTAATGGGGAGCCACTGAGGCTTATTGAATAGGGACAATGGCATTGTCATATTGGCACTTTTGGAGAAGCACTGACAACTATAAGGAAGATAATTTGGAGTGGGGGAGTTGAAGGGAGAGACAAATGAAACAGATTATAACAATAGACCTTGCATGAGTCAATGAAGGCCATTTAGGGTGTCAGCTTTGTAAAGGGGATTGTTTAAGGTATGGATTGGATTGGAGGACAAAAGCCCCTTCCAATTATAGAATTCTCTGATTCTTTGTGAAAGAAATCTGTCCACCCAAAGAGGAACTGAGAGTAAAAAAAAATGGGAAGAAACATGAGACAAAGGAGAGCCCTCCTATATTTCTCAGTATGTTTTTCTGGTATTTCATTTTTTTGCTCACTAACCAGAAGTGTCCCCTAGGTTCTGAGTCCTGCTCTTTTAACTATTTAACTTCCCTTGGTGAAACTCCTATGGATTTGATTACCTTCTCTCGGCAAATATCTCCCACATTCATATATCTAGCCTTAATGTTTCTGCTAAGCTAGTTGCTTGCCACCAATTGGTTTTTGGACATCTTAAGTTGAATGTTCATTCGCATTTCAAACTCATTTCCAGGGAAGAATTTATTATATTTCTCCTTAAATCTTCGCATCCCTATTATTACTCAGGGTACCACACTCCTCCCAGTGCACAACCTTGGTATCATCCTCAATTTCTCACTCTCAACCACCCAATCTACCACTAAATCTTGTTACTATATTCACAACGTCTTTCCAGGCCCTCATCATCCTTCACTTGGGATTACTGCAACAGCCTTATAATTAGTCTCTCTGCAGCAAGTCTCTCCCCAATTCAATCCAACCAGTTGCCAAAGTGATTTTTCCTAAAGTGCAAGTCTGGCCAGGTCGCCTCTCACCCTGACTCAATAAACTAATAATTCCCTTTTATCTACAAGATCAAACAAAATCCACTTTGGCATTTAGGGACCTTCACCAATTGGCCATTCCTACTTTTGCTCCTCCTACCAGTCCTCTGTGTAATCTATAATCCAACTGCACTGGCTTCCTTGCTTACACAAAATACTCTCATCTCCCACCTCCATGTCTGTGTAATACTTGTCCCTAAAGCTGTAAGTGCTCTATTTCCTCACCTTTGTCTTCTAGCTTCCTTTGCTCATTTCCAAGGTTCAATTGAAATCTCACTTTGTGTAGAAGGTCTTTCTTAGGTCTCACCACATTACTCCCAAATGGCTTTTGTTTCAGATTACTTATACTATATATATATATATATATATATCTTATATATCTTATATGTGCATAATTATTCACATACTGTCTCTCCCAATAGACTGAACTTCTTGAGGGAAGAATCTGTTCTAACCTTTCTTTGTAACCCCAGGAGATTGTATAGGGCCTGATACATGGTAAGCACTTAATGATTGTTGACTGACTCTCCAATGAATCCCTACTTTCTCATAATCTAAATTTCAGATTGTGAATTGCAGGAGAGAGTTTTGGAATCTTAGCCTTATCCTACTCCATTTTCATAAAATAATACTAAAAGCTGACATACACAGTACTTTAAAGTTTGCAAATAGCTTTGGAAGGATCTCATTTATTATAACAACCTTGTGAAGTAGACCCTACATTATTCCCATTTTAGAAAGAAAGAAATGAGGTGAAAAATAAATAAATGACATGCTTTTGCAACTTCTCCTGACTCCAACTGCAGGATTCATTTCATTATGCCATCTTCTATGTAAACCTCTTGCATTATACCTGCCTCTTCATCTCCTCTAGTACCATCTGGAATTGGGATAAGAATTCCTTTAAAGATATGTGAATGAATAAGTAAACATTTATTAAACATATGCTATATGCCAGATATTCTAATGAAAGAAGAAAACAAAAAAGCTGACAGAAGATACAAGGTGGGAGCTGGGGACAAAGATGTGGGGAAGTTAGGAATATAGCCTGGAGAAGAATGAAACATAGCTGACCCAACTGCTCTCCTTCATGGGGGCTGTTGATTAAGTTCAAGAGTTATGATTTGATAACAGAATCCTAGATGGGACTTTAGTGGCTATTCAGCTTTCTCATTGTTCAAAGTCACAAATATATTAAGGTCACACTTAGAATTTGAATCCAGGTTCCTCATAAACGAATCAGGTGATGTTTCAAGCGTATGTATGAGACCAGTGTTTATTTATCAGAAGTTGTAGTTCAATTTGTATAGAAATCGGCATAAAGCAGAAATACTGGCAAACAGACTTAATTTTTTTTTTCTAAGTCCCCTGTTACAAAATTTGCATTTTGATCAGAACTTAAGGATCCTATTTAATTTAGGCTTCCATGGAAACTTCTTCATTTTAAAAGAAAAGTGTTCTGTCCTTGGTAATTTGAGGTAGATCAGATACTCATAAAGATTTTAATGTAAAACAACTCAGTTCATTTTGGGAAATATGAGGGCTGTTACAATAGAAGAGGCACTGTTAAGTGCAGAAGCCCTATGAGGCCCCTTGTCTATTTCAAAGTACTTTGTTTATGCCAAATGATAATATTTTTAAATAATGATAAATTCAACGAGAATAAACTGCCCATGAGGAAAAATAAAATAAAGCATTTCTATACCCAGCATAAGGCTTGACCTACATTTCAAAATGACATCTTCTCTGTGCTGATGTCTGCCCAAGGCTTTGTGCCTTTGCTATAACACATGGGACTGAATTTATCACAATATTCCTCAATACCAGAGAGATAGAAATTTCCTAGTGTTTAAAAAATATGTACAATTATGAAATGTAATATATCTCGGTGCATTATAGCCTATGTTGTGGTACAACAAAGTCAGGGGATTTGGATTCAAATGCCATCTAATCTATTTATTACCCATGTGACTTGGAACAAGTCATTTCAAGCCAGATGGGCTTCTGAGGTTTGGGTTAGCCCCAAAGTTACAATTCTGTGAGTTGGAGGCAAAGCTGTGATTAGAGAAACTTGGATGGTGCAGGTACATCTCAGCAATACTGACACTGCTCCTTGTCTTAGAGTCCCTGAATCCCTGAAAAAAGAAGACATCCAACTTATCAAAAAATGGCCAATTTTGTCTTTCTTGAGGGAGCCATTTATCTTGTTTTTACCAGCTTATGTTCAGATACATATTTTAATGATTAAAGCGTACAGCATATAAATATATAAAATATATAGCTTTATATAGCACTGTAAGATCTGCAAAATTATATATGAAACAGCTTAGGTGACCCAGTGGATCCTGGAGTCAGGTAAATCTGGGGTCAAACCCCATCTCACCTCAGACATTTATTAGCTGGGTGACAATTCAAGTCACAACCTCTGCCTCAGTTTCCTCATTTATAAAATGGAGGTAATATTAGCATTTACCTCCTAGGGTTGTTATGAGGATTTGTAAAGCTTAAACCTTAAAATTATAAACCTTAAAATGTGATAAAAATGTTAGTAATTATTCCAGATGATCACATTTGATCCTTACTACAAATCTGTGAAATACATGGTATTATTATTCCTGTTTTATAAAAGAAGGACGCCTCAAAAATAACCCCTGGTCACACTACTTGATTGAGTAGCCAAGTTGACTGAATTAGGAATTGAACCCAGCTGGAGGCTTCTTGTTCAGTCTTAATGTCTCTAACTCTCCATGACCAGAGTCTGTATTCTGGTTTATGATTATGTGGATCTCTATTTAAGGAGAAAGATTAGTGTGTGATATAAAGAAAGATGGATGGAAACTAAGGAAAACTGGAATCTAGACCCAAGTTGTGCCAGTTATTAGCTATATGAACAATTTCCTTTTTCTTGGTCTCATAAAATAAAGAGATTGGACTAGTTGTTCTTCAGTCATGAACAATTCTTTATGACCTTATTTGGGGTTTTCTTGGCTAAGACACTGGAGTGGTTTGCCATTTCCTTCTCCAGCTTATTTGAGAGATGAGGCAACTGAGGAAAACAGGGTTAAGTGACTTGCCTAGGGTCACAGAGCTACTAGATGAGGCCAGATTTAAATTCAAGAAGAGGAATATTCTTGACTCCAGGCTTGGCACTCTATCTGATGTGCTACTTCACTACACTGCTGCAATTAAAAAAATGCTGGATTTGCCAGCAGTATGTCCACTGGGTCTGTATCCCAAAGAGATCATAAGAGAGGGAAAAGGACCCACATGCACAAAAATGTTTATAGTAGTCCTTTTTGTAGTGGCAAGAAACTGGAAACTAAATGGATGCCCAGCAGTTGGAGAATGGCTGAATAAGTTATAGTGCATATATATACATATATATATATATATAT
>JAJPUD010013057.1:0-46080 GCA_023553655.1 Myrmecobius fasciatus | reverse complement strand
TGTACCATCTAGGTGCCCCAGAATCCTTAGTTATGTGAAACTGGATTTACTATATCAAAAATCCAGATGAAAAGTGAAAAATCCAATGAGACTTCAATTATTGGTTGATTATAAGGAAATTCTATGAAAAATATTTACTGAATTCTTACTTTAATTAGGCTTATTTTCTTAACAAACATGACTTTTTAGAGAAGAGGAAATATATCAGATAAGAAACCTATGGGGTAGAACAAAGATCTGAGTTTCCCTGAGACCTGAGTTCTAATTCTAGCTGTGGCCCTGGGTCCTGGGTTACCATCTCTGTACTTCAGTTCCCCTATTGACAACATAGAAAATTATGTCTGCCTCGGTTTTTTATCCAAAGACTTGTTTTCAGAGTAGTAATCATTGAAGTCACCTGGAATTAAAGACATGATTACTTGATTCCATGTTGTAGTGCCATGTGGGTAGCAAAGGAGTAAGGGAGGAAATAAGTATTTATATAGTGCCATCATGTGCCAGGCATAAGTGTTTTACAAATATCTCATTTGATTCTCACAACAACCCTGAGAGGTAGATGCTTATTATGATCCTCATTTATCAGTTGAGGAACCCAAGGCAGACAGACATTAATTTACTTGCTCAGGGTGACATAGCTAGTAAGTGGATTTGAACTCCTGACTCCAAGCCCACCTAGATACAACATGAATAAACAGCCTCAATCTAGGAGGTAATGAAGTCTAACCCCCAGCTTCTTAAACTGTGATTCACAACCCCATATAGGGCCTCATAATTGAATGAGGGAGTCATGAAGTTATAATTTATTATCAGTAAATGTTTGATTTGTATACCTACTTTATATCTGGAATCACATAAAAATTTATCTGGTGAAAAGAAGTCACAAGTAGAAAAAGTCAATAGAGCTTAGAATTCCAATCAGGAAGATGTGGATTCAAATATTGCTTCTTGCAATTTAGCTATATGTTTGTTTCCTCATTTATAAAAGAGGGATGACAGAGACAACTGGGTGGTGCAATGGATAGAGCACCAGTCCTGAAGTCAGGAGGACCTGAGTTCAAATCTGGTCTCAGACACGTAACACTTCCTAGCTGTGTGACCCTGGGCAAGTCACTTAACCCCAATTGCCTCAGCAAAAAAAAAAAAAGGGGGGGGATGATAATATTGTAGCCTTCACCTTTTAGGATAAATTGTTATGTATTAAACGAAGTAAAATGTACCATGATTTGTAAACTTCCAAGTGCTCTATAATTGGCAGCTATTTTTAATATCTATTTAAAAACCGTGGTTACTTTCTATTTCAGAGCTGTGATAAGAGATTGTTAAATTGTCCCACAGATCTCAAAATTCTATTGCCTCAATTCTAAACCCTAAAACTCTAGAGTAGGTTCTATTTCTGTTGAGCCAGATGGCAGTTTTCCAGGAATGGTCAGGTCCATCTTCCCCTACTCCATCCCATTCCCCTTAATCTTTTCCTCGGCCCTAGCTGTCTTCCTGTTCAGTCTTTATCTCCATGAATATCTTTTAGTGATTTTGGAGCTCCTTGGCCACCAGCCCTAAGTTTTCTGGGAGAATGATGAGATGGGCCTGGGGACAACCGGCCTTTTGTCATTTGAAAGAATTATAGCACTTGTCATAATGTGCCTGGTTTTTAAATATATATATATATGTATTATTACTATTCAGCACACATGTTAAGTAATCTGCTTTTAATCCTATTTCAGCTAAAATCACCTTTTCTCTCAACTCTGATAACCTTTTCATCCATTATCTTGCAGGGAATTTCAGTATCATTATGAAAGGACACAGGGCATAGAATAATTGGGTAGCTTTTCCATTGCTTCAATAAGAGTTTGTAGCTCTATGGGTTCATAGACAATCTGAACATAAAATCCAAATTCACCAGCCTGTCATTTAACATTAAAAGAGGGTCAGGAGATGGCAGGGAGAGCCAGACCTGATCATGTACTGCTTCTTATTTATAGAATTTTCAAGTTATTTTTAAAAAATAAAAGTTAGCCCCTCCTCTAAATAGGTATTCAGCAAAGCTGAATTTTAAGCTCTTCTCTCCTTCTGAAAGGGCCTCTCTGCTTGAGATGCCCCATGTGTGTTTTAACTTTCCTACCCCATCACTGAGTTCTTGTCTCTTGTGATTGGTGCAGAAATGGAAAGTTAAAGCCAATGATAGTAGGGTATCTTCAGAATAATCCTCTTCTCCTTATTCTCATCTGTGATGCTACCCAAATATAAATAGCATCACAGCAATTGCATAAGGATGACTCGGGGCTCAGAAATTACATGTGGTCTCTGGCTGAATTTATCCAGATAATTGCCTCAGGGCTCTTCTTTGCTTTGCCAGTGTAAAACACAATCTCATTGGAGGAAGAGAGAAAAAGAAGTCTTTGTTACATTCATAATACCAATAAAAATGACTGATTTGTAAGGTAATAGCAACCTTATAATCTTATGTATGGCAGAAGCACCTTAAGGTTTGCCAGAGGATATATGTGTGTGTGTAATATTTTATTTGTTTATTGTTAATATTAATGTTAAATATTATAATAATATATTAAATTTAATATAAATATATATTTAAAATGTCTTTTTATATACCTGTTTTTTTTTAAGTTAAGCTGCATAATCTGCTTATGATGATCCTGATTTTATAGATGAAGAAACTGAGGTTCAGACAGGTTGTGACTTGTCAAGGTCACCTATCTCATTAAGTATTTGAGTGGGATTTAAACATAGGCCTTCTTGACTCAGGTCCGTCCGTTCTAACTCTAACCACTAGCTCTGACCTCCAAGGGAATATCATCATTAATTGAGAATTGAGAGTATCATCGATTATATGAAAGTTTGCTTCATTGAGTGGGTGCTTAAGGGTGTATATAATTTGTGTGCATGTATACACATGTTTGCACACATACATGCACATAAGCACATTTGTGCACACACACACATATGTTCTGGGAAGCACTGGTGGGATAGCACTGCCTGCTCACACCAGCATTGCCGAGCACTTATGAATAGGCAATATAACACAACACAGCACATGAGTAGGCAGCATCTTCCCTTGGCTGATTGCCTTCAAGGCGGGGGCACATGAGAACCGGTGGGCTCTGATCTGCCTTCTTGCTAGGCCGCGCTGCCTTCTCCCCTAGGCCTCGCTGCCTTCTCTTCTCCCCAGGCCGTGCTGCCTTCTGCAGAGGCTGCCTTCTGGCCGCTGCCCGCACCTGCCAGCACTCACCTTGCTTTCTGTGTTCCTTGCAGTCCTTCTTCCACACCGTCCTGGAAAACAGCCCCCATTGCGACTCCATGGTGGACAACAACCTGCGCATCACCAATTGGAACCGGAAGCTGGGCTGCAAATGCCAATACAAGCACATCGTGGACTGGTGCGGCTGCTCCCCTAATGACTTCAAGCCAGCCGATTTCCACCGCTTCCAGGTAACCGATGGCCTCTCTGTGGCTTGTTCTTGTGTGTGACAAGAGGCGCTGCCTTAGGTTGCTTTGTCTTGTAGGAAGAGATGCTCTAGCTTCAGGAAACGGACAAATAACTTGGGAAATTGTAAAAGAAGCCGATTGTGCAGTTCGTTATCTGCAACTAGATGTGCCTCTGGTGGGCAGAGGCCCTGGAAAACAGCAGGCTAAGGCCTTGAGCTTTGCCCCTGTGTGGCACAAATGTGCGTGTGCACAACCACTTGTTCTCTGTTAGATGTCTGAGACTGACTGAAGAAAGGAGCTTCCACGTGTCTACTTGGTGGCCTGAAAGTAATTTAATCTTTCTTGGAGCAAGGAGAATATAACCTGGGAAATTTCAATCCTACTCAAGGAATGAGTTGAAAATTTCCCCAATGCCAACTCATGCTTTCTGTATGCCAGCAAGTGGCGCAGTGGGTAGAGCGCTAGCCCTGGTGTCAGAAGCTCTGAGTTCAAATCTGGCCTCAGACACTTGATACTTACTAGCCCTGTGGCCCTGGGCAAGTCACTTAATCTCAACTGCCTTATCCCCTCCCCCCCAAAAAAATATAGAGAAGATTACAAAATATATTTTGGATATACAATATATACAAATATATAGTGGCAATGAAACCAGTTTTGTGTGTATAGCTTATAGAGTCGCCCGGGTTAGTTATAGTCACAGCTTGGATCTAGCAGCAGTGAGTATCACCAATGCTTAGCACATTTTAAGTATTTAGTATATAATATTCACTCACCATCTCTGCTACTTCCAAACTTAGACAGCCCGCCTTGGCCACTGTTCCCCCTTATGTATGTTCCTATTAGAATGTAAGCTTCTTAAGGAAAGGGATTCTCTCATTTTTGTATTTCTGTTTCTATTATTTTGTATTTCTAATTTCCATTACTTGGCAGATAGGAAGGCCTTAAAACATACTTTTCGTTCATTAATTCATGATTAGTCATCCACGAAGACGAATTGCCCCAACAGCTCATGGCCTCATATTTAGAACCAGATCACAGTGGCCTGACTCTGTCTGTCTCAGGCTCATTCCATGATACCTCTTCATGCCTTAACTGATAGATCTTCTATCCCCGTCAGATTGCTGCAAAAGGTGTAGAGAGAATGGTACATCCTGTGGTATTCAGGCCATTCTGTGAATGAAAAAGTACCATGGCCCAGTGCCCAGAAGGATAGAAATCAAAAATGAAAAAAAAATTACTATCCTTCACTATTAATCCTTAGTAAGTCTTAAAAATACTCTCAAGTAAAGCCAAACCAGACTATCTTGGTCTAGACCAACTCTGCAAAATGCCAAGATAACCAATTAATTCAGTGAAAGAAAAACAAATTAGCCTAGTACCATATGGCTCATTGTGAATAAATGAATGAAAAATATTTTCAAATACCTTACAATGTGCCAAGCACTAGGGAGGCAAACATCAAAGTGAGAGAGGACCTACCCTCAAGGAGCTTCAACACACACTGGAAAATGATGGCCAGGGAGCAGGGTTTTGGTTTTCAATTCATATTGGGATTTTGAATGAAAAAAATTTAAATAGTCAACTGCTACTTGATTGACTGAATTTTCAAGTTTGTCCTTCATTGTATCGTATAGAAACTGCCTCAAAATCCATCAGTCATTTAGCATGTGTTGTTGGAGGACTCAAAACATGTATCCACATACCCATATCCCCTTGGAATATGATAATTAGACAAGATAGTCACTGTTGTCAGGGAGCTCACAACCCACATAAGCTGCAGGGGAAAGAAATGGACAGACTAATAGTTGGAAAGCATGTGTTTCTGTTCCTTGCTTTTCCCTTTTGTCCCCTTTTCTTTTTCCCTCTCCCCCCTCCCTTTCCCTTTCCCCCATCTTTCCATCTTTTCTCCTTTATTCTTCTCTCTTAAGCTACTCCTCTCTTCCCCCCTCATTCTCTCTCTCCCTTTCCCTCTATCTCCCTGTCTGGCTAGTCTCAGTCTTACAGATTTTCTGCCTGAAACCACAAAGCTTTCCCTCCCAATTCTTATTTTCTTGCTGCTACCTTTTTCAGACATTTTTTTCCCTGTCTTTTCCTGCTCACACCATACCATGCATGGTGCCTTGGGATTAAGCCGATTGGAAGGCTTCTTCTTTCCCTCCCCCTGGCTCTCATCCTTGCCACTGCCTACCTGTAGACACACAAAAAAAAAAAAAAACCCAAAATATGAGTTTGCATTGGGGAAATTATCAACTCATTACTTGAGTAGGATTGAAATTCCCCAAATTATATTTCCCTCGCTCCAAGAAAGATTAAACAAATTACTTTCAGGTCAACGAAGTAGACACATGGAATCTGCGTGCTGCTTCCCAAACGGTCAGTGCAAATGTTAAATTATGGTGCTAGACAGATTACCTTGCAACAGGGTGTTTTGCTTAAGCCCTCACTCTGGTTTAACTTGATTACATTCTGCTTGTCTTCCTTGAATAACAGGTAGAGATTTCACTTTTTATTTTGTCCCCACTTTAATCCCTTAAAATTGATTCAGACTTTTCCTCCCTCATTCACAGGGAACCCTCCCTGAAAATCCAGGTAGAGGAAGCCTTATTTCCCATCTGGGGCCTGTGCTTTCTCCAGCTGGGCCCAGCATGATCTGGGTCACTGAGAGGATTTCAGTAAGCGAGAGAACATAGCCCAACCCTCACCATATGCTTTTTTCTTTCTACTACCCCCACCCATGTCTCATAAGCCCAAATCCTTTCCTGCTTTTAAGAAATCGCCTTAGCTTGAAAGCACTTTGATTAGTCAGATGACTCCTGAACTGCCATGATCCCTTCTGATTTCACACCAGGCTCCAATATTCTTTCTCTCCCCACCTGTTCCTTTGCTCTCCACAGTCAACCAGTGCCCTCTAGGAGAGAGAGGACTGAAAATACCCTATATTCCAGCAAGTTCCCTTTGGTTTGCCTGTTTGATGTTGGGGAAACTATCCCAATCCCAAGAGTTCATGTCGTCCTTATCAAAAGGGTTGATAACAATTCAGACTAATGGTAATGGGCCCAATCAACCTTCTCCTGAAATAATCATCATCAGAGTTTTTAACTCTGAAAACCAAGCAATCTAGACAAATGTGGAGGGGAAATTTGGGGGGGAAACAGAGCTTACTTGTTAGCTGAATGGGGAGATATTGAGGCAAAGTTTGATATAGGGAATACAGACCAGTGGGATCATAGGATAACAGACTGAGAATTAGAGAGGACCTGAGAGGCATTTTAGTCTAATCCCCCTTATTATGCAGATAAAAAATTGAACCCCAGAGCTACTAATAACTTGGCCAAGGTCACATTGATGAGAGAAGTGGATTCTAAGCTTGGGTCTTCTGGCATCTACTCCTGCAGTTTTCCCCCATTTCATACTGTGACCTCTTGTTGCTACCTAGCATCCACCTTATCCCCAGTGGGGACTAAAATATGTCCTCTTGCCCAGACAGATGATGCTGTTAATACACAACCCAGATCCTAAGAATACCAAGCAATCCAAAGAGCCTCCCAGCTTTTCTTCTCCCTGACTCCCTACAGAAGTTGTATTCAGAGACTCCTCGGGTGCAGTTTATTATTCCACATATTCACTTGACTAAATTGGCTGCCAGGTAGCTGGACTGTATTGTCCAGCATTTTGCTATTTTCATTTTTCTCTTTATGCAGAGAATTGCTTTTCTCTTTGAAGGTTTGGAAAGAGTTCTCATAAAGCTCAGTACGACATTTCTGCTTCCTTGCTTTCTTGGTGTCGAGCCTATTTACACACGATAGGTTTCCTGGCATTTTCTTCCCTTTCTTTCTCCCTTGATTAGGAAAGGAAAGACTAAAATGTGTGAACCAAACAAGACAGGTATTCAGCCCTTCCCTTTCTGCTCTCTCAAGTTTTACACACATCAGCCTCCATCAACTTCCCATTTGTCTCTTTTGGGCTGATTTCTGAGGGCAAATTTCATGGTACCACAAAATCTAATTAGTTCAGGCCCCACTAATTCGGAATTTGTGGTAATTCAGACAGGAACTGGGCCAAAATGTATCCTTTCACTGTCCTTGAGGATATGATCGGTTAAGCAAATTTATATAACATGAATAAAATTGCGTGGTGAATGTGTGACCTGCTCAAGAAAATAATAAATTGGTTTTAGACACCTAGCAGAACCTATTTAAATGAGAGCAACTGATCTGCTAATTACAAACAAGCATTATAAATACTTTAAAGCAGGACTGTCAGTGCCTTAACTTGGCACCATTTTATTACATAACTGTTACATAATTCAGACTTTTTTATCAGCTCAAAATTACTTTCCCCTGATTGGCCTGAATTAATATTATTTTCATAGAATTCTAACTTCGCAAAAGTATTACTCTTTGATAGCTGACACTGTTGAGTTTCCCCCTTTTTTCCTGGAAATTCATTCTTCCCTGTGTTTTCATGACTCTACTTCCCTTCCTATGTATGTAATCATTTCTTTGCACCATTTTTTTCAAGAATTACCTTCCATTCCCTAATGCAGGAGTGGAAAATAGGACTCTGTGCCTAGGCCCATTTCTCCCTCTATACTTTCTTGTTGTGGTTAATTGTGTCCAACTTTTGTGATCCCCTTTTGGGGTTTTCTTGGCAAAGATACTGGAGTAGTTTGCCATTTCCCTCTCCAGCTTATTTTACAGATGAGAAAACTGAGGCACAGAGACATTAATAAATGTTTGAGGCCAAATTTGAAATGAGGAAGATGAGTCTTCCTGGCTTCTCTTTGTGGCTCCTATTGTGGAATCTAGGTGCTTTTTCAGTACTAGTGATTTCCTTTTAGTGATTCACAAACCCCTTGAGAATTCAAGATGATGGTTCAAAAGTTGTACAAAAAAATTTTATGTATCTAGTAATAAGTAATCACAGAATATGATGCAAAACATTTCAGCAAAATGCTAGCTAGATATTCTAAAAAGAGCCTAGTGTTTACAATGCATTGTTTTTGTTGAAAAGAGTTAACAGAACAAAAAACATAGGGAACTACTGCCTTACATTCTCTCTGTGTGATCTCATTAGCTCCCATTGGTTTAATGATCATCTCCTTTCAAATTACTCCAAAATCCATATATCCATCTCTAGTCTCTCTCCTGAACTTCAGTTCTACATCACCCAGTGCTTATTGAATATCTCCAAATGGATGTACACTAAGCATCTCAAACTCAAAATATCCAAAATAAAGCTCATGCTGTCTTTTTCCCTCAAATCTTCCTCTCTTCCTTCCTTTCCTATTGAGATTTCCACCATCCTTCTAGTCACCCAAGTCCACAACCTTGAAGTCATTCTCAACTTTTTATTCTCTCTCACCTTTCATAGCTAATCAGTAAGCCTTCTCAGTTCTTCCTCTACAATATCCTTCTCCCTGCTCACTTGGCAACCAATTCACTAATCTCTGTCATGTCTCTCTAGGACACTAGCAATAGACTGCTTCCTGGTTTCCTAGCATTTGATCTCTCTCCTACCCATGCATATTCCAAAGAACTGTTAAACTGATATTCCTAACTAGAAGCTGGTTAATAAAATTAAATAAAATAGATTAGCTAATCTGATTTTTTTTAAGAGAGGACAAAATCAATCAGTATCAAATTGGTGTTTCTAAAAGCACAAGGCTGACCATGTCCCTCCTTTGCTCAAAAAAAAAAAAAAATTCAGTGTTTCCCTTTGTCTTTACAATAAAATGCAAATTCCTTCATTTGGTATCTAGAGATCTACCTCCTTCCTACCTTTACAATCTTCTTACACCTTATTCTGCATCTTACACATCTTTGATCCAATGACTGACCTCTTGGATATTCCAAAAACAAGACACTCTGTCTCTTGGCTCTGGTGATTTTCTTTGTCACCCATGCCTGAAATGCTTTGCCTGACCTTCCTGGCTTCCTTTAAGTCCCACCTAAAATTCCACCTTCTATGGAAAGCTTTCTCTAATCTTTCTTAATTAGAGTGTTTTCCCCCTAATTATTTACAATTTGTCTTGTTATATAGCCTGCTTTTATGGATTTGTTTGCATGTTGTTTTCTCCATCCCGTTGTAAAGCTCCTTGATGGTAAGATCTGGGTTTTTTTGTTTTGTTTTGTTTTTTACATCTTTTTGTATCACTAGTGTTTATCACAGAGCCTGGCACATTGATTGTTTGTTTGATTGATTAATATGTCTTGCTCTCTTCCACACACTTGATGCTTCTCCCAGCCTGGCTTGTTTGCTCTTTCCCACATATGACATTTCAGCTCCCCTAGCTCTTTGCCTTTGGCCCTTTCCCATGCCTCTAATTTCATTCAAGACTTCTCTGAAAAGCCCATTCCTACTGAAGTTCCATCTTTGATCTCCCTAGATGTTAGTACTGTCCCTTCCACAAATTCATTTGTGTTTATTTTCCCAAAAGCAACTTAACATAGGGATTGTTTCCTATTTATCTATTTTTCTGCTCGGCACCATACACGGTGTCTGGCACATAGGGATTTTACAAATGCTTGTTGAATCAAACTAACAGTCATGTACATACACCTCTCTTCTTTTCACAGTAAATAGCCTGCATGTGTCCTAAGGATCAAGCATATTCCCAAATGTCAAAAAATCAAGAATCCATTGACTGTAAAGAGCTTGAAGTTAGTGTTCAAAGAAAACAGTATAAGAGGTTGATAAATATAGAAAAATGCCCTTTTAGAAAATCTGGACATGACCAGAGAATCATATGATGAAAACCTTGAAAGGTCATTTAGTTCTGCCCCCTGCCTCCAGGCAGGAGCATAGCTATAGTTTCTCTGGCAGATGATATTTTAAAAAGCTTACAGGAAAGTGCATCCCCAGAAACTAATTCTATTAGTTCACAATAGCCACAACACAAGCCTCAAAAAGTGGCAAATAGGGGATCCCTGTCAACCTAAAAGGATATATAGATAGAGATAATAGAATGCCCTCCAGGTCTCTGTACTTGGCCCTATTCTGCTTAACATTTTTATCAGTCACTTAAATGAAAGCTTAAATGGTATACTTACATTTGAAGATAACTTGAAGCTTCAAATCAACTTGACAAACATGTATTAATTATGTGCCTACTTACATGTGTTTTGTACACAAAACACTATGGGAGATTCTTGGAAAGATAGAATCAACAAGGACCCTTCATTTAGATATAGCATATACATAAATATATGGTGTTCAAGAAAAAAATACAGACTCACAACTTGGCATTGAGAGAGGGTGTGATAGAATCAGAAAAATCTCTTTGACAGCTAAGTGGAGAATGGGGTGGAATGGGAAGAGACTTGAGATAGGGAAAATAATTAAGAGCATATTGCAATTGTCACATGATGGAGTGGTGAGTGAGTGTGTGAATGGAGGAAAAAGAACCTATTAGCTCTGTTATGGAGATAGATGGTATAAGTTGGCAAAGGACTGAATATGGGGAGAAGTGTAAGTGAGTAGTTGAGGATGACGTGGAAGGTTGTGTTCCTGGGAGGGTGATTGTTTCTTAGAAGTAATAGGGAAGCTAGAAAGAGAGGAGAATTTGGGGAGAAAGATAAGAATTTTGGTATGGACATGTTGAGTTTGTGATGTACATGGGATATCCAATTTATAATGACCAGAAATGCTATAAGAGAGACCTTGGAAATGGATCTGGAAAGAAGAATAAATAACATTTATATAGCACCTACTGTGTGCCAGGTACTGTGACAATCACATTATAATTATTATCTCCTTTGAGCCTTATAACAACTCTGGAAGATAAATGTTATTACTATGTCCATTTAACAGATGAGGAAACTGAAGCAGACACACAACTAATAAGTGTCTGTGGAGAGATTTGAACTCAGGTCTTCCTTATTTGTAGCCCTGCCTCATAATAAGCATAGAGATTTTAGCTTACCCCTTGGGAATTGCTGAGATCACCAAACAAGACAGCATAGGAAAAGAGGACCCAGGACAGAGCTTTTGGAGGAACACTGCCCCCCACTCTTGAATCTCTTGCTCTCTTGTCACAATTCATGAAATGCCGATTCTTAAACCTCAGTCACTTGCACCATCTGGTTTGTTCCTTTCTACTCCTGTGCTGCTGAACACTGCTGAAGGAAGTCATGCAACCATGCCAATTGGATTAAGAATTCACATTATATCATCTCAACTGGGACTTTAATGCTACATAATAATCCTTTTATTCTTTCCTGATTGACTCTCTATCATACTCCCTGAAGCATCTCTTCCAAACCTACTCTCCTGAAGCTCCTCTCTCCTTCCAATTTTTTTTTAATTTCAGCAGAACTCATCTTCTATTTTACCAAGGAGAGGTCCCTGATCTCCCCCACTCCACATTGCAATCCCCTTCTTCCACCCAGATCTTCACATCTCCTCCTTATTTGTTTTAGTTTCTGACAAGAGCTCTTTCTCCCTCCCTACCTCTCTCTTCCTCTCCTTTCCTCTCTCCCTCCCTTGCTTCTTTCCTTCCTTCCTTCCTTCCTTTCTTCCTCCCTCACTCCCTCTCCCTCCTTCCCCCTCTCTCTTCCTCTCCTTTCCTTCCTCCCTCCCTCCCTCCCTCCCTCTTCCTCCTTTCCCCCCTCTTTCTTCCCCTCCTTCCTTCCCTTGCTCCCTCCCTTCCTTCCTCTTTGTCTTTCTTTGTCTCTGCCTGTCTGTTTCTCTGTCTCTCTCACACACATGTATCATTGTATTTATTTTCCAGTCATGTCTGATACTTTGTGAATCCATTTATGATTTTCTTGGCAAAATACTGGAGTGTTTTTCCTTCTCCAGTTCACTTTACAAATGAAGAAACTAAGGCAAATGGGATTAAGTGACTTGCCTAGGATCATGTAGCTAGTAGAGTATCTGAGATCAGATTTGAACTCAGGAAAATGCATCTTCTGAACACCCTGTCTACTACATCACCTAGCTTCCCTTTATATTTCTCAGAGGCAAAAGGGAACCATGGAGCTTCTTGAGCAGGGAAGTAACATGGTCAGACCTGTACTTTAGGAATGTTAATTGGATGGCAAAGTAGAAGATAATTTGGAAAAGAGAGAGACTGGAAAGGGAGACCAATTAAGAGTCTATGGCAAGAAATGACTTGCTAGGAATGAAGTAAAATGCACAGATGTGAGAGAGACGCAGAATTGGCAGGACTTGGCCACTGATTAGCAATGGATAATGACTGTGAATGAAGAGTCATGGATGTGTACTAAGTTACCAACCTAAGTGATTAGAAGAAAAGTGGAATCTCAAAATAGACATTAGGAAAAAGATAGGACATTAAGGTAAAGGATAATAAATTCTGTTATGGCTATATTGAGTTTTATATATCTGTAGGACATCCAAATGGAGATGTGTAGCAACAATTGGAAATGGTGGAATAGAGCTGAGGCAAGAGATAAGGGCTAAATGTGTGGGTATGAGAATCACTAAATAATCCAGAGAGAGAACTATGAAGACTGAATGGGGATAAAAGTATACTATTTTCACCTATTTTAATCTTTTTGTTGTTATTGTTTGTTTTATTTTTCTTTCTCGTGTTTTTTTTCCTCTTTTTTGATCTGATTTTTCTCGTGCAGCATGACAAATGTGGAAATATGTTCAAAAGAATCACCCATATTTAACCTATATTGAATTGCTTGCTGTCCAAGGGGAGGGGAAAAGAGGGAGGGAAGGAAAAAATTTGGAATATAAGATTTTGCAAAGATAAATGTTAAAAACTATCTTTGTATATATATTTTTAAAAAGCTATTATTATTATGAGAGAGAGAGAAAATCACTGCATAGAGGTGATGGCTGATTCCTTAGCAGCTGTTGAGAACACACAGGGAGAGCAAAGAGCTAAGAAGGGGGCCCAGGATAGAGTTTGGAGGTATAAACAAACACCCATAGAGGTTGGGACATGGATCATGATACTACAAAGGAGATTAAGAACAACCCAGCTAAATTTGGAGGAGAATCAGGACAGAACAGAATCAAGAAAATCCAGAAATGGTCAAAAGGACATTGTGGTCAACAGTGTCAACATTGTCAAAAGGACAAGAAGATTGAGAATAGAGAAAAGACTAGGAATTCATTCTTAGGAAAAGGTCCTAAGGGTTTCAGTGGAGAATGAGGTCAAAAAGAGATAATGCAATTTTGTATTTTATTAATAGCATCCCAATTGAGAGTCATAATATGTCTGCTATATCCTCCTATAATACTCCATATCTGAAGTACTGTGTCTAGTTCTGGGTGGTGGTGTTCAGTTGTTCAGTCATTTTAGATGTATTCAACTCTTCATGACCACATTTGGGATTATTTTTGGCAAAGGTAGTGGAATGGTTTGCCATTTCCTTCTTCCACCTATTTGACAGATAGGAAACTGAGGCAAACAGGGTGAAGTGATACCCAGAGTCACACAGCTAGGAAGTATCCAAGGCCAAATTCATACTCAGGAAGATGAGTCTTCCTGATCCCAGCCTTGGCATTCTATTCATTGTATCACCTATTTGGCTTTACAGAGAAGCGTCAATAGGTTCAAAGGATAGTGAACAAGGTAATAAATTGCGAGCTATCAAATAACTATTTGGCTTGAAAAGTCAGTCACATTACTTCTTTATTCCTCAATTTCCATGTCATTAAAATAAAAGAATTGGTTTCCATCCCTAATGTCATTACTAATCCTAATATCCTCAGCTTCTGATAATAATTAACTCAGTTTCTTTCCATCCTGTGAGCACAGCAAACTGCCCGACCAACGTTCTTTGCCCGTAAATTTGAAGCTGTAGTGAATCAAGAAATAATTGGCCAGCTGGACTACTACCTTTATGGGAACTATCCCTCGGGTACCCCAGGCCTGCGGTCCTACTGGGAGAATGTCTATGATGAACCTGATGGCATCCACAGCATCAATGATGTGACACTGACTATGTACCACTCATTTACCCGCCTTGGTCTCCGGAGAGCCGAGTCATCTTTACACGCCGATGGTGAGAACAGCTGCAGGTGAGCCCAAAGACCCTTTGTTTTTCCTTATAAGGCACCCAACCATGGGAAACAGAGAAGATACCAACATAAGTTAGGTTGGGTAAATAAGTTAGCCATTAGAGAAAGAGGGGGAAAAGAAGGAAAAAAAGGGATAATTGATAGTTTAGGTGTTTGGGAGATTTTTCTTTTGTTTTGTTTCTTCTGAGAGGATGAGAACTATTTGAATTTCTGAGTACATATTAACTTATGAGTTCTTAATCTTTTTTGTGTCCTGAACCCTTTGGGCAATCTGGTAAAATCTGTGATCCCCTTCTCAGAACAGATTTTAAAATAACATCCATAGGCTTTACAAGGAAGTCGATAATAAAAGATAATCACTAAAATATTTTTTTAAATCCATTTATCCCAGATTAAGAAGCCCTACTCTAATTTTTGCCTTCTCCCCTCAACTCCTTCCTCCTTTTTCATCCCCTCTTCCTTTTTTTGTTTTTTTTCTTTCTTTCTTTTCTTTCTTCTTCTACCATTTCTTCCTTTCCTTGCCTTCCTTTCTTGATGATACATAGTACTGTAGTACTTGAGGGGAGAGAGAATAAAAGTGGAAGAAATATCACAGGATCATAGGCTGAAAGCTGGAAAGGACTTGAAGTCTTCTAATCTAAATCCATCATTTTACAAATGAGGAAACTGAGGCCCAGGGAAGTTAAGTGATTTGCCCAATATCACATAGGTAGGAAGTAACAGAGGCAGGATTAGAACTCAAGTCTTCTGGTTCCAAATCCAGCTTGCTTTCCATTCCCATGCTTTTTTTTCTCCCATCACAAATCTTGAACATACTAATTCTTCAACTAGGATGGCAAATGGAATTTCCCATCATTGGCTCATGTTATAAGGTCCCTCCATCTTACAGATATAGCTATAGAGTCAGGAAGCCCTTGGTTCAAGTCACACCAAATGTGTGACTCTGGGAAATCAATTAACCTCCCAGTGCCCTAGAACTCAATTTTCTGCATACCAGAGAGTTATCTAAAACTATAAATTTTAGAATATTCACTAATGAACATTGATGGAAGGAATTTTCTCCCTGAGAGTTCCCTAAACCAATGAAATCCCAGATCTAGTCCAAAAAACAAAATCATCATCATCATCATCATCATCATCATCATCAAAGGGTGCATCTCCTTATAGTGTACTTAGGAAAACAATCTACATCCTTTTGTTGATGTAGACTTTTCTTGTGTCTTTTTACTTTCAAAATAAGCAGCCTGGAGCTTAGAAATCTTGGGGGTGATACCAGAGTAATGGTATGCCCCATTTTAAGCCATCCCAGTATATAAAACCTGAATTTACAAAACAAATTGATTAAGCAATGATAATTTCCATTCTATAAATGGCTTACAAAAGGAGTCATTGCAGAGTTTCTTTAAAATAGACCCAGCTCCCCCATTGTTCTTGTAATAGATTTTGATTTACACCCTGTTCAGGAAGATTTCTGCAGCTGAAGGTGAGGTACAAGCATATTAGTCATCACCGGACTGGTGCTTTAGGACAGACCAGCACAGAACCAACACAGACACCCTTGGAGCCTGTGAACAGTACCAAGTTACACTTCTGTCATCTGTGGATTCTATTGCCAAGTAATAACAGTCACATTGGTTTTTGTTTGATTTTTTTCCTTGTCAAAGCTCCAGGGAACATGGGTGTGTGTGTGTGTGTGTGTGTGTGTGTGTGTGTGTGTGTGTGTGTGTTCAACCCAGATGCCTTTGCCCAAGAAGCCATTTTAAGAGATTCACACATTTCATTTTTTCTTTATTTCACATCTCATCCTTTGTAACAAGGCAATGATTTCAGGAAATGGGTAAACACAGGAGGTTTATATAACCATTGTAATTGGGCATAAAAACTTAGACTTCTGATGGAGACTGGAAGGAAACTTGTATTTAACAGAATGGGGACAGTGATTTGTGGAATGCTGTTATTATGGGACAACAAGTACAGAATAAGTGCTCACCAATTTAAACTTTGTCGAAATGGGCAGCCTTTTATTTTACAAGCTATAAAGGATGCTGAGCTCTTGTAACTTCTCTCCCTCCCTCATCTTTCTCCCATTTCCCCTTATCCCTCCCCCCTTTTCTTATTTCTGCCTTCTTATTCATTTCTCATATAGCTATGCCTAATTTAAGCTGTTTCTTTGTCAGCAATACTTAAATACCTACTGTACAGAGCAGTGCATTGGGTATTGGGCAGAGGAATGGACTGAAGAGATTTGTTAAAAAAAAAAAAGACTTGGGAAGTAGGGAGGGATACACACTATTAATACATAAATAATCCAAGAATACCATCAAATTAGCACAAGCAGAGCAGATGAATATAGTATACACTGAGTATGGAGACAGTGAAGAAAAAGGCAAGGTGTAATTGGTCAAGTGGGATTAATTCAGGCAGCTTCCTATAAGAGATTCCTTTGTGTTGATTTTAAAATGGGTGAATGGGGGGATAAATCCATTCTCTATAGAGAGTAGGAGAAAGAAACCATTTCATATGTGTTTCCCTGGGGGAGGAGGAGAACCAGAGATTTACAGTTTACAGACTTGTATTCTTGGTATCCTCTTGCCCCTCTGAGTGCATGACTCATTCCCACCAAAGGAGAGACTGACATAAGATCTTAGATCTTGAGCTGGAGAGAACCTCAAAGGCTGTCTAAGCCAAACCTCTCATTTTGTAGATGAAGAAGCCAAGGTCCAGTGATGATCAGGGACCTATCCATCACAGACAAAATTTAAGCAGAGAATAGAAGCTTTAGCAGCCAAAGGTATAAACCAGATTTCTTTTGCATGAAACACTGAGGGACTTCTGCCACTGAACTGAGAAAGGCTTTCTTAATATAAGGGCTTCAGTTGAAGGGAAAGGAATAATTATTCCCAATTTCTTACTCCATTTTTACTATGTACCTCCCATCCATCTGCTGCTTCTGGCTTTGTGAAAAATCCAGGATGAAAAAGGAGAAGAGGAAAAAAAAAGAAATAAAAATAAATACTTCTTAAAGTATACTCTGGAGCAGCTTATATGACACAATGGAAAAGAGTCAAAGGAAGCAATTTCAACTTTGAGCTATGCTGTGTGACACTTCGCAAATCACTTAGTCCTCTGGCTTCAGTTTCCTTATTTTTAAATCAGAGACTTGGCCAAGATGATCTCTGAGGCCCTTTCAACTCTAAATGTATATAATAGAAAACTCTAAGTTAATTTGTGTATTAGGGATTTTGTATGTATCCATCCTTATCCTAGGCTAGGATGTGTGTTCATACCCACTCAGAAGCAAGAGTGATCATTTAAAATAACTCCTCAATGCCTTCTTTTCTCCCTCTCACACACTGACCAACAAAGACATGTATGCATATGATCTAGGAGACTGATAATTTAGGTTATTTGCAATATGTACTGTGGTGGTCAAAAATATTGCCAAGATAGAGCATTCACTGGGACAGCCACTGCTAAGAGTCTCCCCTTCCAGAAATGATTCTTTAGTTGCATTTCATTGATTCAAGCTATTCCTCAACCTCAGTAAATATTTGCCACTGGCCTTCATGAGAGCAGTAGGTCTTGTGTTTCCAAAGAGCAGCAAGGTTATTGCTTGTGTTGGCTGTATGGTCTTGTGGGATGTGTTTTTCCAGAGTCCATCAATGTTGGCCTTGTTTATAGATTGCTGGGCTGTGCTTATTCCAGAAATTATGTGGACAGAGCTTGACAGTGTCAGGGGCTGTGAGAAAACAGCCTGACTGGCTGTCCTCATTAAGCATATTCCACATGAGAAGCTGACCCTTTATTAGCTGCTTGCTTTGGTGTTTGATACTCTCACCTTGGTTCCATGTTATTGAAATTCACTTGTCAATGCAAGATCATAGATTTAGAGTTTAAAGAAACCTTAGAGGTCATCTTTGCTAAGTTCTTCATTTTATAGATAAACAAGTATAGATAAGTATAGATAAACAAGTCCCTAATTGGTTAAGTGGCCTGTTCAAGGTTACATAGGCTGTAAGTGACAAAGCTTAGAATAAAACTTTTTACTCTAAAGCCTCTGACTTTCCCCAGGATAGTCCCCATGACCCATGATTTCCGCTGATATAGGAAAGATCCAATAAAGGGACCAGTGTAAGTTGTATCTTTTCTGCAATTTATAGTGTTACCTCAAGAAGTAAGAGATTTAGTGATTTCCCCATGGGTCCTATAGACCTCAGAGGCAGGATTAGAACTCCTGACTCTGAGATCTGCTCTTTATCCACAATGCCACAATGTTCAAGGTCAATCATAATTTAGTGGAGTGGCAGACTGTGGCGCTTTTGCTTTTGGTGGTACACATTATCACTGGATCATAAAGTTTAAAACTTAAAAAGCCTTTCCAGATCATCTAGCCTAGATATCTCATTTTATAGCTATGAAAACTAGACTAGAGAAATAAAGGGAAGGCAAAGCTGAGAGGCTGGAAACCCGGGTTCAAATACCGAAACTGACATTAACTATATGTCACATTAGGCAAGTCCTTAATCATCTTGGGCTTTATCTGTAAAATTATGGAGGAATTGAGCCAGGTAACCCAAAGATATAATCAGATTTGACTTCTATAACCCCATAAGGTGACTCACCCCAACATAACACGAGTTGTGTCAGAGCTTGCATTCACACACAGGTCCAACTTCAGGATTTGTGCTCTCACACCATACATCACCTAATGCTTCTAAATGCCACAGTCTTGTCAAAATTATCTAGTAAGCTGTTTGTCTTTGGTCACCAGCCTCTCTTACACCAGAGCCCCTTTCATCTTCCTAACATAACCCATAAATAGTGTCTTGTTAGGTAATAAACCCCATAGCTTCTTATTCAGCAGGCCAGCCTTATCGGCCCAAGCCCACAGTAGGCTGTTGCTCACGAGGCAGTGCTTCTCAGCCTCCTCTGACTCTGATTTGATCTTGCTCCCAGTTATGAATATGGTGTTTCTTTTTCTCAGGTACTATCCAATGGGTCATCCGGTATCTGTTCATCTGTACTTCCTTGCTGATCGTTTCCAAGGCTTTCTAATCAAACATCATGCAACAAATCTGGCTGTGAGCAAACTGGAGACCCTGGAAACATGGGTAATGCCAAAGAAAGTCTTTAAGATTGCCAACCCACCCAGCGATTTTGGGAGACTTCAGTTTTCTGAGGTATGGATTATATGAAAGACCCTTTATTCTTCCAGCTTCAACCCTCTCATCATATACCTCTTCTTTTCAAAGCTGATTTTTAGGGAAAGTGATAAAGGAAAAAGAGACTTCTGGTGCTAAATTCCATATATTTACAGGTTTACTGACATCCTAAAGATATTTCCCAGGCTCACTTAGCATCTCTTAAGCACCTATTATGTGCTAGGCAACATAAAATCAGGAGATGGAGTGTTATATTCGATGAACAACCAGGAGGTTAGTGTCGATTTACATGGGTAGGAGTTAGGTAAAAGGATACCAGTAAAGGAGGGGGGAGCAAGGAAGTATTGAGAGGATTTAAAAGCCATACAGGATTTCATATTTTATTCAACAACTGGAGTGTATTTATTATGGAAGGAGACAGCTAGGTGGCGCAGCCCTGAAGTCAGGAGGACCTGAGTTCAAATCTGGGCTCAGACACTTATCACCTCCTAGCTGTGTGACCCTGGGCAAGTCACTTGACCCCAATTGCCTCAGCAAAAAAAAAAAAAAAAAAAAAAATTATTCATTTTAGAAAGCAATATGGACAGATCTGTACTTCAGGAAATTGGTTTGATAGCTGAGTTTCATAGCAAGGGACCAACCAGCAGGTAATAGCAATAATCAGGTATAGGATAATGCCAAGGTGGTGGCAATGGAGAGCATTATGCCACAAAAAAAAAAAATAAAAATCATACTTGTCTTCAAAGAGCCAACATTTTAGTGAAGGAGGACAATAAAGTAACATAAATTAATGCAAAATATTTTGAGAAAGAAGGAAAAAGAGTCCTAATAACTAAGAAAAATCAGGGGTAGCTTAGGTGTCGAAGTGGATAGAGCACCAGTCAGGAGGACCTGAGTTCAAATCTGGTCTCAAACACTTGGCATTCCCTAGCTGTGTGACCCTGGGCAAGTGACTTAACTTCAATTGCCTCAGCAAAAAAAAAAAAAAAAAAAAAAAAAAAGAAAGAAAAAAAAAAAGAAAAAAGAAAAGAAAAGAAAAGAAAAGAAAAGAAAAAAGAAAAAAAAATAACTAAGAAAATCAAGTAGGATTTTGTGTAGGAAATAACACATGAGTTGAGCCTGAAAGAAAACAAGGTGTTTATGAAGCAGAAGTTAGGAGGGGGAGTACAGTTCTTATATGGGGAAATCTTAGGCAACAGAGGAAAAAACAACAATAACAAAAGCCTATTTCAGAGAACATCTTTTCCTGATTGTGGATTAAGTGTGTCATTTGTTTTATCTACCTGATAGAAGATAAACCTTAGGGCACAAAAGAAACATGAGTTGCTATAATTATTATCATAACACAACCTACTTCCAACATGAAGAGTTGTCATTTGTGAACATTTATCGTTGTGAATATTTTCAGACTTTTTAGTCATGCAAATGTCCTACTAAATTATCACTTTTGTATAGAATTTCTGTTCTTCTCTGTTCCCAAATCGATCATGTTATTACAGATTTAAAGCTGGAAGAGCCCTCAGAGATTATCCAACACAATTTACATATTCTATAGGGATATATGACTTGCCCAGTGTCACAGAGAAAATTAGAACCTTTCTGGAAAGTTAAGGGCTGCATTGATTGACTGAGTTATTGTTTTGGGTATTTTATATTTTAACACATACAACTTATATTATGCAAGCATGCAGTATGACGGAATGGGAAGAATGCTATTTTTGGAGTCATAGGATTCAAATCTTCACTTAACTACTTACTCTCTGTGTGAAGTTGGACAAGTCACTTCTTTAGGGCTTCAGTTCCTTATTTGTAAAGTTGTGGAGTGGGACTGAATAATTTTTGATGTTCTTTCCAGTATTCAATGCAGAGAATATCGCTGATTCAACATCAGAAGAGTAGGATTTTTTTTTTTTTTACAACTAATAGGGATAGATATGTAGTGATCTAAGTATCTTTTCTTTCCTAGTTCTCTTAGTAACCAACAACATGCATTTGTACTTTGGCCAGAATTAAGAGTACAATTTATGGATGAGTTAACTAGTTCACAAAGGTTCCATGTAATTAGCCTTATTAGGAACCAACTCTTATGAGGGGAATGAATGTGCAGATTTAGATCTTGAGTTAGGGCCACTTCCATTCTTTATTTATCTCTCTCTCTCTCTCTCTCTCATCTGTTTATTTGTTTATTTTTGTGAGGCAATCAGGGTTAAGTGACTAGTGTCACACAACTAGGAAGTGTTAAGTGTCTCAGGCCAGATTTGAACTCCTGACTTCATTGCTGGTATTCTGACCACTGCACCACCTAGCTGCTACTTCTACTTCCTGAGGGATAGAATGGAGGGCACACAAGAAAAGAAATCACCATTTTCCTACATGGATTTTTGCAGAGTTGTGCCAGAACCAACACTAACAAGCTTGCAAGAATCAATTGTTAAATTTTCAGTGTGAGCCTTTTCAGCTGTTGTTCAGTCATTTTTCGGTCATGTCTCACTCTTCATGACCCATTTTGGGATTTGCCATTTCCTTTTCCAGCTCATTTTATAGATGAGGGCACTGAGGTCAACAGGATTAAGCAACTTACCTATTGTCACACAGCTAGTAAGTGTCTGGAGCCAGATTTGAACTCACTTAGAAATCAGCAATTGCTACAAATCATACCTTGGTTTGTTGTTTTGTTGACTATAAAGTTTTTTTAAAAATGTTATTAATATAGATTAAAATTAAAACTATGTATATATACATTTGCACACATCCTCCCACCCGCCCTTTCCCTGAGAATGTCTGATTGTTAAACATTTACCAGCACACCTTTGTGTGCTTAAAATTAGTGCTTTGTAAATATGTCTTGGGCTCAGCAGAAGTTCCTCTACACAATGAAGGCTCAAGGAATAAAGTCAACACCAGGTTAGAGACCTGGTGACTGCAAGCTAATAATCATAATTGGCATTTATATAGTGCTCTAAGGTTTGGAAAGTGCATTACAGCCATTCCTTCACTTGAATCTCACCACACCCTCATATATGTGAATATATAGCTGTTTCCTACATCTGACATAAACTAATGGTCCTGTGCCATGTCTCCAAGCATCATCCCACAAGCAAAGCAGTGACCTGTGTATGCAGCTAAATGCAGAAGCATGTCCAAACAAGGCATCTGCATGATTTTTCTTGTTAAGCCACAAATTTCAATTAAGGCACCAAATTGATTGGGTAGATTTGTGCAGCCATTAAAAAGCCCACTCTATAAATTATTGGCTTTCTGGGGCAATTAGAAGGTGCCACAGTCAGATTCAGCACTGGGGCGGGCGCAGCCAATTGGAGACATTAATGTCCCATTAAGGAGATGAATGTCGGGTTCATTCTGTTTATCAACGTGGCTGTTGGGTAACTTGCTGTCTCCATGCCGTGACAAATGATCATGGCTGTCCCATTTCTTGTGATTTGCGAGGGCTCCCATTGTGGTTTCCATTCTTCAATCCTGGGACCCTTATGTCAAGAAACACTTGGCAGAGAGTCAGAGCACAATGAAAAGAGCTCTAAAACTACTGGATTCATAGTTTTAAAGTTTTCCTCCTTGAGAAAAAAGAAAAAAAGAGTTAAATTAGAGGAACAGAGTTAAGTAGTATAGGGTAGTGTTGTTAAAAATATGTAGCCCACAACACTTTTGAATCAGATTAAAATGTAGTTGGAAAATATTCAACAAAATAAAAATACGATAAGACAGAGAGAACATTACATTTTAACACTTAGGTGATATGTGGCCTACAGGGATCTTTATGTATGCATTAGTGGCTTCCATTTCTTTTTGACACCATCAAAATCAAGAGCTAATCATACTGCCAAAGTGATTTTCCAAAAGCTCAGGTCCCATCATGTTTTCCCTGACTCAACAAATTCCACTCAAAGGTCAAGTGTGAACTCGCTTGGCATTAAAAGCTCTTCACAATAAGGCTCCTTCCTACCTCTCCAGTCTTCTGATACAATGATCACATTGATCCAGCCATATTGGGCTCCTCACTGTTCCATACACACAATGCTCCATCTCCCAATTCCATGTTGTTGGCTTTCACTGTCCTCCACACCTGGAATGGTCTCCGTCTTTACCTATACTTGTTTTCAGCCCACTGGGATGATAGCCGGGTAAAATGCAAAGAAAGCTAGTCCTGAAGTCATATGACCTGGATTCAAATCCCACCCCTGATACTCTGCTTGATTTTAGTTTCTGTTGACTTTTCTAGGCCTGTTTCTTATCTCTAAAATGAAGGAATTAAACTGAAGTCCTCTGAGTCCCTTTCAGCTCAAAGTCTATGCTCTTACGGTTTATGCCTGCTGAACACCCTATCCAGTCTGTGTGAGCCTTGGCAATCATTTAATCTTAAAAATTACTCCAATATCCTTCCGTAAGACTCTTAAGATGCAGAGGAGTTGCTGGTCTGCATTGAAAGAGTTTATCTATATAGAGATATATTGATCAATATGTAGATATTGATAGAGGAAATTTCCTCATTGAAAGCTCCTTACTCTGATAAAAATCAAAGTTCTATACTAGAGGAGAAAAAAAAGAAAAAAGAAAACATGAGAGGAAGGAAGTGGTGAGGTTTTTTTCAGTAAGGTAGGAATGAGTCCCATCCCAAAGCATAGGGAAATGATTTTCTTCTAGAAAGGTCAATAATGCAAATATGCATATGTGTAGTTTTTCTAAAATGATTATTTCTGGTTCTTGCCCATCTGGAATATTTCATATCAAGAGGGACCCTAGGCCCAAAAGAAATAAAAAGTGTGGGAAAGAAGTCCATGATTGAAGTCGGTTGATTTCCCCATTCCTGGGAATCAGTTGTCTTCTCTTGCTTCTACAACTCATCCCTCTAGAGCAGGGCTTCTTTAATTTTTTCCACTTGTGATCATTTTTCACCAGAGAAATTTTTACATAATCCCAGGTAGATTGGTATATAAAGTAGGTATTCCTACTTTACTGATTTACTGATAATTTTTTTTAATTTCAGGTTGATAATATTTTTATCATTTACTGATTTACTGATTTATTTTTACTAATTTTTTACTGTCAAATATTTACTGATAATAAATCATAACTTCACAATCTCCACATTCAGTTATGTGACCCTCACATGGGGTCATGACCCACTATTTAAGAAGTTTTGCTCTAGGGAAGAAGAGTCACCACTCTTTATTCTTCCCTGATGGCTATCCCACTTGGTCATTTTGTAAGCATTTTCCCTGATTTTAAATTTTAATGTCTCTACAATCATTATTAATACTCATTTTTTTACAAAATACAAGAAGATATTCAGTGGATTTTGTTCACTATACATTACGTGTGAGCAAGTCTATTCTTTAAACAAGGTACAGAGAAGTAGCAATTGTGAGAATGTCAATTTCTTTCCCTTTTCACTTTCTAATTTCAAAAATACACAATTTGCTAAACAAACCCTCTTGTCCTCAACAGCCTTTTCTTTATCATTTTGCAAAAATATTCTGGTCCTGGAAGGGAAAGGACTCTACAAGGAAGGAGTTTTTTGCCATTGATTTCTCTTTCCTTAGTATAAATAAAAGTCCTGTTGTTGATAAGTTGGCTAGTTTTGCTGAACTGTTCCCTTTCTCTCTGTTTTTCCCCTTTGTTCTAAGCCATGAAGTTTTGGAAGAGAGCAGGAGAAAGAAATCTTGGTGATAAAAAAACAAAAGATAAATGATAAAAATATTTTCAATGAAAAAAAGCAAACATCTTTTTAATTCTATATTTTTGGTCCTGCACCAGGTCCTCATGAACAGGTCTTTTAAAAAGTGTGCCTGCTCAATACATCCCATGCTATTAAATTGGAGATCAATGAAATCTTAAATATATATGTATTTTTAAAAAAACCACCCACTCTCATTTCAATCAGTATGCTTTGATCTATATAGCCTCTTAAATTTTCATTCACTGAACATTTACTGAGCTCCTATGTTGAAGGTAATAGCAAGGATGTCACTTCTTGAACTCTATCCATCTTGAGCTTATTTTTGTTTTTTTACTTTATGAACATGAAAAAAAGATTAATGTGTATTGTTCCCTAAGACTTATAAAAATTGAGAACATGTGACAGTCCAAAGCTGATAACTGTCAGAGACATGAAACATGAGACCATGAAACGTAAGAATGCAGGGAAATGTATTTTTAAGGAAGGTTATAAATATGTGCGCGTGTTTCCCAGTGTATATGTGTATGAGGTACGCAGTAAAGAAGGAAAATGATGGCATGAAAAACACATGTATATATTGTCTTCCTTCCCTTCTATGAATATAATTCTATGCTGCATCTTCAAGAACATTAAAATTAGTGCTCCTGGGGGACAAAAGGAGATCTGATTTCATTTGGAAGACTAACAAGGTCTCTCTACACTGGAATTCTACGCCGTAAATTCATTTTTCAACACACTGACATCTTGGGGGAAAAGAAACCACATGTGTATGCACATACGTGGCTGATAAGCAATTAGTATGAGCTTTTGGGTTCTGATGGCCTTGTTTTTGCTGGGCTAGCCTGAAAGCAGCTACGTGTACAATGTCTGAATCCAAGCCCTCTCTGCTAAGGCCAATTTGTACAGTGTCTGAATCCAAGACCAGTTTGTCCTCTGTAAATGGACGTCCTCACTCTTTATTTATGGACACTCTGCCTTTCTGTTTATGGACACTCCCTTCCCTGTTTTTAAATATTTTTTCTCTAAAATCATCAGTGCCCTTTTGTGCCAGAAGCTAGAGGAGCAACCATTAAAACCAGATGCAGGCCACTGAACTGGAGAAGCAGCTTGGAAGACTATGACAATGGGTCGTGATGGTGATGATGATAGAGTTTATAGAGCTTTAAGATTTGCTTACATGTGTCATCTCATTTGAACCTCACCACAGCCTTGTATAAGGAAGGTTCTATCACTCTCCCCATTTTATAGATAAGGAAATGAAGGATGAGAGAGGACTTCACACCCTAGTCACAGGGATCAAGATTGATCTCCTTGCTTTCAAGTCCAGTGCTCTCTTTACTCTGGCAGATCATGGGAGCTGATGTTTAAAATCGGGTGGGAACTTAGGAATTATATAATCCAGTCTCTTCACTTGACAGATGAGGAAATTGAGGCCCGAAGATTTGAAGTGATTTGCCCAAAATTACAACAGTTAATTACAGAGATGGGATGTAAACCAGATTTTCTAAAAGTAAAATCTGGTGCTCTCTCCACTATCCCAGCATACCGATATACATAATAATGCTAAATGAACATGATGAGCCGAATGGCACAGTGGACAAAGTCTTGGTCCTCTCCCCGAGTTCAAATCCAGCCACAGATACATACTAGCTATGGGGACCCCAGATGAGTCATTTAACCCTGTTTGTCTCATTTTTCTTATCTATAAAATGAAAGTCATTCCAGTGTCCACTTCAGGATCTTTGCCAAGAAAATTCCAAATGGGGTCATAAAGAGTCAGGTACAACTGAAATGACTGAACAGCAACAACATAGCTCATAGAAAAATACTTTACTTTGGTTGGCTTTCCTTTTTTTCTGCCAAGGACCATTTAGATATGTATAATGTCATTTGTGAGCCATTTAAAATTATCAGCTTAAAAATTCAAGCATTAGGAGGTTGTTGTAGCCAAGCTTCAACTCATCATCAACCGAAGTTGTCTTGGCAGGGCCAGACCAAATGATTTTGTGGGCTGTATAAGGCCCACAGATCAGACATTCCCCCTTCTTGCCCTACTACTATGCTTTTGGGTTACCTCTCCTTTGCCACTGGTTGTTGTGTATTTAAGGAAAACAAACTAATTTCAATAGCAAATGAAAGAAAATTATTAGAAATGTTAATCTGTGCTTTTGGAGAGAAAAAAAATCCTGCAGTGAATGATTCATCATTTTTATTACCCTTGCCACCTTTCCCTGTGTCAAAGTTGAATCAATAGTCATTGAATACTCGTCTATAGGATAGACTATTTGGAGAGATAAAAATATAAAATGTAGTCCTAATCTTGAAGGAATAATTATAAAAAATTAAATAGTTTAAGTCAATAATCACAAAGCCCTTGGCCATTTGGTTGACAGAGATAATAAATTCTATCAGAGTTCAGAGAAGGAAAAGATTGTGATGGGCTGGGATGGTCAGGCAAGACTTTGTAAAGTAGCTAGGATTCAAATTGGGTCCTGAAAGATACCTGGCATTTAGATGGAAGGAAAAGGTAGGGCAGAGGACATTCCAAAGAAGAAGAAGAAGAAAAGATATGCGGCGAAGAATAATTGGGTAAAAAGCTTGAAAAAAGTGTGGAAGTTGAAAAGTCCAAAATGTGTTCAATATGACAGTTTATAGGGCAATTCTGTGAGAATGGAAATTTGTATAAAAAAATACAGAGAGGTCAGGCTGGATAGACTGGAACTCAAGTTATTGTTGATAATTAAAAACAGCATAAGAAACATATGTCCCTTTACTTCTGGGACAGAAAGATAATGGAACCCTTTACAAAGGCAAGGAAATGAGAACCATGTGTAAGGAAGAGTTAGAAGACCAATTAGGATGTAACATTTTGTTACATATACATGTGCCTGTACAAAGAAGAGTAAGGTTATAGTAAGAATTAAAAGCTAGCATGGAGGCACTGTCATGAAACACTTTAAATGGCATCATTAGGTTTTATATTTGCTTCTACAGGTAATGGGGGTTCTTCATAAGCTAATCCTATATTATATTTTCAGATTAGTCCATTGCCTAGTTCTGAGGGAGGAGGAGAAGATGCATATGTAAGATGTTGTAGCAATAGAAACAAGTTTTGATAATGGAGTGGATATATGAGGTAAATCAAAAGGAGGATTCAAAGAGAGCCTTGAGGTTGCAAGCCTAGGTAACTCAAAGAACCCTAATGAAGAACAAAAATAAGGAATTTCAGAAAGAGAAGGGCTTGGGGAGAAACTAATTCAGTTGAATGATGTGCTTCAGGGATATCCAGTTTGAAATGTTCAGATTGCAGAACATACTCTTCATATTTTATTTTAGAATTAGAAGCAATATGATATAATGACAAAGATTACTATTTTTGGAATCAGAAGGACTCAAAAGACCCTGGGACCGATACATCTTATTTTTAGCAGAAACTTTTTCTAAATTTCCCTCATTTTAGTGTGAATTCCTCAAGAACAGAGGCTATCATACTTCCCCCCACACCAATGCTTTGTACAGTTTTTTACACATAGTAGACACTTAATAAATGCTTTTTTTATTCATTCATTCATCATCTTTTGTGACTCAGGTGTTATGACTTTATATAAATAGTCATTAGAGATTGCCCCAATGTGCTAGAAGCCTTTTTTTTGTTAATATATTAAAGATAGCCATATAGCCTATGGCCTATCCATTTGTTATATCTCATTTTGTTACATGACCAGAATCTCACCTTCTTTACTGGCTACACATGTCATCAATGATGTTTTTTATACCACTTCTCTCATAAAAGCCATTTTTTGTCAATATTCTGTAGCCTACCATATATCTTTCTCTCTTTGTATTTGCTAAGAAAATTGAGATCATTTACCATAAGCTCCCTCTTCTCTATTTTTCTTCATCCTCAAACCCCTTGACACTTCATTCTCCTTTCCTTGAGACCTAAATAATGAGGTGGCCGTTTTCCTCACAAAGACCAGACTTGTGCACTCTTGATCCCATTTCCTACCATTTTCTCTAGCAAATTGCCCCTTCAGACATCTCTCCCTTTTCTCCCTGTGTGTATGTGTGTCTATGTGTGTGTCTGTCTCTGTCTCCCTTTTTCTGTCTCTTGTCTCTCTCTCTTTTTTTAATCTCGCTGTTTTTTACTACTCTGTTGAAACCTTCTCCTTCCAAAATACTTTTTCCTCTCTAGGTTTTCATGACACTATTCTTATTACCTACCTGACCATTCCTTCTCAGTCTCCTCTGCTAGATCATCCTCCATGTTATACTCCCTAACAGTGGGCATTTTCCAAGGTTGTATTTAGGCCTTCTCTTTTCCTTTTCTCTCTTCGTACTCTCTGTTAGTAATTTCATCAGTTCCTAAGGTCTATTTAATTATTATTTCTATGCAGATGAATCACAGATAGTTATGTCTAGCTTCAGTTTCTCTCCTGACTGCTGGTCAAAAATCACCAGTTGTCCATTGAACATTTCAAGCATGTATCAAAACTCTACAGGTCCAAAATGGAGCTCTTCTTTCCCCTCCTAAACATACCCTCCACCAGACGTCCCTATTTCTGTTGATATCATTACTATTTTTCCAGTTTCCCAGATTTGAAACCTTTGCATTATCATAATTTCTATCTACCTCCCTACCATCTTTTCTCTCATCCAACTCCATCTTTCTCCTCACATCAGATCAGACTCTCAGCATATATCACGTGAACTATTGTAATAGCCTCTGTTTGGTCTCCCTCTACATCTCCTCCCATTCTAATTCATCTCCTGCACATCAACAAAAGTGATTTTCCATAAGCATTAATCTGACCATGTCATCTCATACTTAGTAAGCTCCAAGGTCTCCCTATTGCCTCTGAAATAAAACTTAAACTTCTGTTTGTATTTTTAAAGCTCTTTACCATCTAGCCCTAACATATTTCCAGACTTATTATGCATTATTCTCTTTTCTACATTTTATTGTCTGATCCAAATGGCCTTCCCTCTGTCTCTCACATATGGTACTCCTCTCTCTGGCTATCCCCCTGTGCCTAGAATGCACACCTTCCTCACTCACCTTCCTTCTCAGAACCTGAAATTCCTTCAAGTCTCAGCTTTAGGACCATTTTCTCTATGAGGTCTTTCCTCATCTTCCATCCTTTCCTTCCTAACTTCCTTGAACTTAAGTGTCAAGTTTTCTATGTTTTCTGTTTATACTTATATAAGAACATGTCTTCCTCTATAGGATACTCCTTAAGAGGAAAAATTCATGTAATTGTTTATCCCCAGCACCTAGTACAGTGTCTGGTATTTAAAAGATGTTCATTGATTGATTGATTGATTTTCTATTGCCAAATCTCTCTTAAGAGCTAGTTTCTGATAGAAGAAATTATGGTAATATTTGTTTATTAGAACAATTTCCCAGATATTGGGGAAATCTGAACAATTCTACATTATAGACATATTTTCATTATTAACTACAGAACTGCTTTTGTTCATGTTTTTTTAAGATCTTCTTGCTTAGATTGATTTCTGTATCAAGGGAGTTTTATTGCCATGGTCTGAAAATCACTAATAACCAAGGTTTGAAAAAACCTCACTCAATAACTCTATTCCCTTTTGGGGACACACTGGTTTTTGCTCTATGACATATGTGAGATAAACTTAACCCAAAGAAAAGAACTTGAGATTCACCCAATGGTTCTTCATCCAAGCTGATTTCACCAACTCCCTTTTTATTTCAGATTGGAACTGACTGGGATGCCAAGGAGAGGATATTCCGCAACTTTGGAGGACTCCTCGGGCCAATGGATGAACCAGTGGGGATGCAGAAATGGGGGAAGGGGCCCAATGTGACAGTGACTGTCATTTGGGTCGATCCTGTCAATGTCATTGCAGCCACCTATGACATCTTGATTGAGTCCAGTGCTGAGTTCACACATTACAAACCACCTTTGAACTTGCCCCTTCGGCCTGGAATTTGGACTGTCAAAATTCTGCATCACTGGGTGCCAGTTGCTGAAACCAAATTCCTTGTTACTCCTCTGACCTTCTCTAATAAGCAGCCTATTAAGCCAGGTAAGCGGCTTTCACTTAGATCTTTCCTAGGAAGATATACTTTTACCCATAGCATAAATTGGTTTTCTATAGTAGTGGTGGTGGAAGTAGTAGTAAAGTAACTAAGTGGTGAAGTGGATAGAGCACTGGGTTTTGAGTCAGGAAGATTCATCTTTTCTCATAATAATGCTATGAACAGGTAATGTCCCTATGAGGAAACTGAGTCCCAGAGAAGTCAAATGATTTGCCCAATTTCACGTAGCTAGTAAGCATTGGAGCTGGGATTCAAACTCATGTCTTCCAACTCCAATACAAATATTCTTCCCTCAATACTTTGCTGCCTCTCGATTCTTCAGATGCCTGAGATGTATTTCAGGTGTGGGAAGACCACACTGGGACAGTCCATCTTCAGTGTTTTCAATGTTTTCCTCAGTGAGGTAAAATCCAGCTTGTTTGCTATGAATAGCTTCTTCGTTTTCTCCCTCCATGCTAAAGCAACTCCATCTGTCTAATATTTAATATATACCAGACAGATGAAACTCTCCCATCGAGCCTCCTGAAGTTCTTGATCATATTTATGATGGGATGGAAAATAAACTGAGCCAGGCGTTTTGCTATCAGTGAATCTTGCCGTTCATGCAATACCAACATCGCCAGGCAACTGCTGAGAGCTAATGCACTCTAATTTTCCCCCAGAGGGGTCTGACTTAACATATTTCTCAGCAGGGCACCTAACATGCCCATTTTTTCCCCCACATTGTTTTTGGTTTTTTTTAACTTTTTAAGTTGCACGTCTCCATTTAAACAACAATAAACAGAGAAGCCAAGAAATGCATTTCAGCCATTGTTAGCTCATCAATAATGATGTGCTGGTTGTCAATTTTGAAAAATGTTCAATGTGGGGGAGGAAGATAGAATTTTGGCCCTGGGGATTTATAACTTCTAGAAGGGGATGCATTAATTTGCATGTATTTAAATTAAGTTAGCCTCCTTTGTTCTTAATTCTTTATGATGACTGAGGTGACAGCATAGACTGACTTCCTGATGCACTAGTTACTGTTCAGAACATGCATAGAATAATGACTTTTCCAGGATGACCTGGGGACAGAGATTGGGACTTAAGAAGCCATTTTTCCCCCTCCAAATCTCCAGGGTAGTGATAAAACATGAGCTCTTTTACTTTGAATTCCTTGAGAACAGACTCCCTTCTGCCATTCTTCATGTGGTCAGCACTGAGCACAGTACTTAAAACATAGTAAGTGCATAATGAGTGTTCATTGATTGACTGATTGATTATTTGCCTTTAATCCTTAGCTTCACACACACACTCTGCCAGGTGGTACAGTTGATGGGAGTACCTCACCTGGAGTCAGGAAGCCTCATCTTCCTGAGTTGAAATCTGATCTCAGATACTTACTTAACTGTCTGACCCTGAGGACATCACTTAACATTGTTTACCTTTGTTTCTTCATCTATCAAATGAGTGGAAGAAGAAAATGGCAGACTATTCCAGTATCTTTGCCAAGAAAACTCCAAATAGGGCCATTTATGGTCCATTATGTCCAAATATTGGACATAACTGAAAACGGCTCTAAAACAAATGTATGCCTGACACACTGAGACGATGAGAACAGCCTGACCGTCCCCCTCTCCCTACCAGTTCAAGCAGCAGATAGTACAAAAAAAAGTAGCCAGAAAGGTTAAGTTGTGCCCCATGCCTAAGTTGCAATTTTCCATTTGGGGGAATGGTTCCATCTCATGCAAAATGAACAAGATCAGGGTCGTTCAACCACTGCTGAACAGACAATGCTTTGCTAGTAATTGCTAACATTTTGCTAACGATGTTCCAGTTACAAAGAACATGAAGGTGGGAGAAATACAATTTGTAAAACGATTCATCAAGAGTAATTAGCTATTGATGTGTCCCTAGTAATCTCAAGAAATCTGATGAGGTGGAATTGAAGAAAATTTAATTACAGAGGAAAGCATCAAGAGTTGGTGGTGTAATAGCATTTCCCATATTAGCCTCACTTCTCATAAGGATTTTTAACTTAGCAATAATATTTGGCTTCTCTGTTTCAAAATTTTCATTAGCTGCTCCTTTTACTTTGAATTTCCTGGCTTTTGTTGCTTCATCACCATTTTATTATGTGAACTCTTTACCCCTCCCTCAATACCACCCCACTTAGGCAGAATGAAGGCATTATAAAGCTATGACAGAAAAATTAGGACAGATTCTGTTCTGCTGGCAAATGATATCTACCACTGTCTAGAGATAACATGATTTCTATTTATCAGAAATCTGGGGGTGGAGTTAAAAATACATGATTGAGTCATTAGCAAGAAGAGATTTTTATTTTGCTCCCTTAAAATATCTAGATTCAGTTATACATTTTTGGGTTTTTAGCATAGCATATATCATATATATTTTTTAAAAAGTGATCATTAATCTACATTCCATATAGGTTTATCCATCCATCCATTCATTCATTAAAGAAATACTAAGTGTACCTAGTATTTGCAGAACAAAATTACTTCTCTATTTTTAAATTCCTCTGAGAAGAAGGAAAATATGGAGAAATCCAAATCCAAGATCCTAGGTCATATCCAGGAATAATACTTGGGATGCTAATTTCTCAATCTTTGCTACTGAGGGCCACTACCATTTTTGTTTTATGTGAAATAAGGAAGTTTACATGAAGTCTTTTCTGAAGATGACTATGCTTTGCAATTTCATTTCTTTCAGTACAGCTATTCATCATTGTCAGTCCTGGTATTGGCCACAATGGATGCTAATCATATCTCTGTTATTTTCACATATATATACATCCTAGTTAATGTCACTTGTACCTTAGGCATTTCCAGAAGAAATATACCATTTAAATCGAAGAAAGAATGAAGAATAGTGCAATTATGCTTGTTTAGAAAGTGCCTGATTGTAAACTTCCCCATGAGATGCATTCTTTCCTGGATTTCCTGGCTAGGTAACTAGGTGGCTTAGTGATTAGAGTACCAGATCTAAAATTGGAAAGACCTGAGATTAAAGTGGGATTCAGGCACTTATTGTCCATATGACTTTAGGCAAATAATTTTACTTTTTCAAACTCCTGTCATACTCCCTGTAATGGCCTAAAGCTGTGTTTGAAAACACAAAGGCTTCAGAAAGTTAGTCCACCAAAGACAGATGGACAAAAAGAAAGATCACAAGTATTTTCTGGTTAGAATTTGAACAAAGGTGCATTAAATTCTCTCCCAAAAAGGGACAACCTATTTAAGAACATATATGGAATTCAAATATTGCCTTTTTTTTTCTTTTAAAGGAACAGCCACATGTTCCTTTATAAAAGACAGCTAAGTTGTGGAGTAGAGAGAGTGCAGAGCCTGGAGTCAAGAGAACCTGAGTTCAAATGTGGTTGCAGATATTTGCTTGTGTGACCCTGGGTAATTGCTACCTGCTTCATTTTCCCTATTTTTTTTAAAATGAGAGGATAATCACTTCCACCTCTCAATCTACCATAGGTGGATGGATAGAAAGAAAGCTTACAAATCTTAGAATTATTGTTAGGAGTAGGACTAGCTTTACACCGAGCATCTTCTGATAAGGAAATGATCTTAGACTTAGTATGAGTCACCTCAATGAAAGGACTGGTAATTAACCAGAATTTTCAACAAACTAACTCATTGTTCTCTTATTAGAGAATAAAAGGAGGAGATAATTTTTCAAAAAGCAAATTTCTAGGGAACATATATTCTGGAGCCAGTCTACTTTGTACACAGTTTTCTATACCTTCTACATCTACAATGCTAAATGTTGGTTTTTATAGTAATGCCTTACTACAAGATACTCAGTTATTAAATGATCAGTTGTGTTTAGCAGATTGTCCTCACTTAAACAGGAAAGTGATTTAATCGGTTTAAGAAATATGTAAAGAATGAGATCTAAAATAAGCAAAAAAAAATGATTTCTGAATTAAGTGAAGCTTAGTTCCCTGAGCATAGTAAGGAATCAAAATTTCTTTGCCCATGTAAAGGCTTGGCATGTAAGTGTTGATAGCAAGCAAATCCATGATGTGGTGCTTGCATTGAAGAAAAAAACCTTTTTTTAATTCTCTAGTGACTAGAGGTCAGGAAGGGATTCTGCTGAAAGTGGAAGACAAAGCCACCTCTCAGCTTCAGAGGAAAGTGTCAGGGACTTGTCAGCCAGAAAATAGGGGAAGGAAGGGAAACAGCATCTCTGTTTTCCTAACTACAAGGTCTCCTAAATTAGAGACAGAAAACTTAGCATAGAGTTCAAATTCAGTTACCATGAGCTGATTAATTCATAATGAGAAAACATTATCAATGGCATATTGATGAAAGTTAAGGGAATATAAAAACAGAATGCAGGGAATTACTCCAAGCTCATGTCTTACTCCTAATCTTCTCCACCTTATTGCTAAGCAGTATCCCTGTGGCCTAGCACAATGACTTTCTAGCAGTAAATGCTTAATAAATGTTTGTGAGATTGTATTGGATGGGTCATAAATAAAGGCATGGAATGTGCACTGTGGTTTCCCTTTCATTAAAAAAAAAATGTATTAAGCTCCAGCTAACTATTTGGAACTGGCTTAGATGCTGGAGATTAAAAAATAAAAAAAAAGATTAAAAAAAAAAAGATGCAGGCCCTTTCAGGGGAATTATCTGCCAAAGAATTATAATATAAGATAGAATATATGACCTCATAAGGATATCAAAATGACAGGAATAAGAAGAATAAATGTAGATTTCATTGTGGTAACCAGGGAGTCCCCACTTGAGCTAATGAGCCCTAAACTGTCTCAGGAAATTTTTTTTAATAAAATCTTATTGCTAGCTTTTGATTTTATATCAATGAAATCCCCCCCATATTCCTTTCCTCTCCCTTCTTTAAAAAAAATTCTCTTGTATCCTTTCTGTTGTAAGATATGGCTTTCTGAGAGAAATACATCTTACATAATAAGTTTATTTTCTTTTTGAAAAAAAATAGAGGAAAAAGTTGAGCAAAATTGTCCAATAAATAGAAAAACATCTGAAAACACATGCAATTAGAAACTGATTTTCACTCATTCCTTCTACTTCCTCCATTTTATTTTACCTATCTATAACATATATCTACATACATACATACACACACTGACAGAGATTTATCTGTATAAGTAATACTGGGGGACTCTTAAAGAACTGAAGATAGGGTCAAGAAAATAAAGTAAGTCCTGTGTCTCTGAAGTCGAGAGGCTGCCCTCAGAATCACTTCATTGCCCCTGTCCCACTCTAGCCTCATAGATGATTCAAATGATATGGTGCTGTATTTTGAGTTCAGAAACATAGGTTTGAATCCTGGCTCTGTCACATTATCCATGTGACCTTAGCAAGTTGTTTGAGCTCTTCAAGCCTCAGTTGTCCCTTTTGTAAATGAAAGGGTTGGATTAGATATCCTCTAAGGCCCCTCTCAACTCTAGGTATCTAGATCAGGTGGTCCATCGAGGAAAAAAATCCCCCTTCATCCATCCAATTCAGTAAGAATATTCCTCATCTCTCCCCTCCCCTCTAACCCCTTCATTACCTATGAATAGCAAACCTGTTTGGAGATCAGAATTTGTGATAGAGCCCTTTCTAGACATATTTTGGACTTTGAAAGCTTAAAAATGGGGATGAATGTGGTTGAGAAAATAGAGAAGTAGGTAAGAAGGAGGAGGAGGAGGAAGAAGATGATGACAATGATGATGAAAAGGCTTGTAACATCATAGGTCACAGTAGTCCCAAGGCTTCCCTGTTCCCAATCCTATTGCTTCCTTCTCCTCCTGGAGGTTGCTGGTATCAGCACAAAGTTCTATCTATAAAGAATAAAAAAGAGGATCTGGTTATGTTCAGTTTCTACACTAAGCATTTAATAAGCACCAACTGTGAACATTGTACAGTGATAGTAACTGAGGGCAATGGAAAGTTTAGATGGGTGGTCTCTGCCTTCCTGTAGCTTATTGGTAATGATATAATACACATACTATAATTTCAAATGATATAATACCTAGCACAGTTCTTGGCACATAGAAGATGCTTAATGCCTGCTTATTGATCAATTAATCCTCTTCTTTCAGTGATCAGCCCGGATTCCATGAGTCTTTCCTTGAGCCCCCACCAGAAATAACTCTTCTCAAAATTTTCCAAATTCACTGTCTCTTCTCTCCCTTGGTCTTAGCATATTCTGTCTTCTGTTATAATTCTTTGAAAAATAATTTTCCTGGAAGGACTATATCTTTTACTTTTTTATTCCCAGCACCTAAACTAATTCTAGGTACATAGAGCTTAATAAATAATTTTAATGGAAATTAAAAGGGATTGTTTTAGTTCCCATTTAGCCCTTTGCAAAAGTTTTTTTTTTTTTTTTTTACCTATTTTGTCCCTAAATTTCTTTCTACTATTATTGGAAGTGGGGCAGCTAGGTAGAATTGTGGATAGAGTGCCAGACTCAAAGTTAAGAATGCTCATCTATGTGAGTGCAAATCTGGCTTCAGATACTTATTGGCTGTGTGACTCTGGGCAAGTCATTTCACCCTGATTGCCTCAGTTTCCTCATGTGTAAAATGAACTAGAGAAGGAAATAGCAAACTGTGACCCAAATGGAGTCACAAAGAGTTGGACATAAATGAAAGCTAATCAACAACAACAAAATTGTGGGGAAAAAGAACAGAATGGTATAATAATGACACTTTTAGATAGTACTCTATCTACTTTGTCAGTTTGTTGTAGGATCAAATGAGATCATGACTATGATGGCTAAAAGAACTATATAAAGGCAAGGCATTATGGTTACATTTGTAAAGCCAGCCTGGAGGGAAGCTTTGAAAGAACAGTGGTAATGCATAAAGAGACACAGCTCAGTGGCAGTTCTAGAATTTCATGGCTGTGAATTTCCATTTCTGACCCCGACTAATATTCTTCAACAGCCAAATGACAAGAATGACATTCTCTTCTCTTTAGGAGAGAGGCCATTATTCTCTCCCTACTGGGATGGAGCATGGATAAAGTGAAAGTCAGATGTAAAGTGCCATAGAATTGCTGAATAGTCATGATTGCATAGATGGCCACAGCTGCAGATGTTGCTATAGAATGAGCCAAACCTACTCAAAGAGCTTTTGGAATCCCCTATCTCTCTCTTTCCTCCCCCAGAAAGAGAGAGCCCCTGGCCCATTCAACTTTCCCCTCCTCTTACTCACTCTTCTTGTGGCTCCCTGGTCCCATCTGTTGACTGGTTGTTTCTAACACTTCTTGTATTGGGACTACCTATACCTTTCAGAACTTTCCCTCTACCAAGGAAAAATGTTACCTGTCTCTAACAAGTGGAAATAAATTTAGGATTCCTTTGGTCTTTGGTAAAAGACCTAAATCATTGAAACTGGATAAACCAACCTGTGTTCCTTCCTATGTCCATATTCTATGGGTAATATAAATGAGTAAGTCATGGTCTCAGCCCTCGAGATACTTGCATTGTAAATAGGCAAGGAAAAAAATGCCAAAAAGAGATCACAAGTATTAAGTCATGTGGTATTTCAAATAGGAAGGCATGCAGCACACAGAGATTACTATAGGCTGGAATATTCTGGAGGAAGAAATTGAGAGTTTTAAACTAGATCTGGCCGTAAAGAAAAAAATGAATTTGAACAATTGAAGAGGGAATGAATTCCATGTGTTCATGCACTGTGGCTAGAATTTAAGTAATGAGCACAAGGACAGAGGCAGAAATTAAAGTGAAGAATATTTAAGAGAATGGTGAGAAAGTAGTCTGAATAAAAGGGAAATAATGAGAAATAAGATTATATAGGTAGGACAAAGCCAAATTATAAATCAGATACAGTATCTTAAACATGATTCGCTAAGCATTAAAACCCATTGTAGCTCTCATTTATGTTTAAAAAACCTAAATATTAAAGTATATATTTAGTTTTTTATAAATATACATATATAAATACATATGTGAACATATGATTGTGTATGTGTGCAAGTATGCAAACCTCCTTCTTTAATACTATCAAGAATGTTTATTTAAAACCAAGATCTACAATGAAGAAACACTTGCAGCTTTCCCAGTACAAATAGGGATAAAGCAAAGGGACTCCCTGCCCCCTCTCAATTACTTGACATTTCTAAAATACTATCTCTCTAGCAGAAATAACAACAGTATTTATAGTGTTTTAAGGTTTGCACAGCACATTACAATTGCTCTCTCAATCCTGTAAAGTTGGTGATATTATTCTCATTTTTTCCATTGTTCAGCCATTTTCAATTGTGTCCAATTCTTCATGATTCTTTTCTTAGCAAAGATACTGGAGTGGTTGCCATTTGCTTTTCCAGCTCATTTTCCAAGTATAAAAAGTGAGACAGACAAGGTTAAGTGACTTGCCCTGGATCACACAGCTATTAAGTGCCTGAAGCAGAACCAAAACTCATGTCTTCCTAAAAAGTGCTTTTTTAGCACTCTATCCATTCTCCCATCTAGCTGTCTCTTAATTTCTTGAGAATGGAATATCATGAAAACAGTGTTTTAGGACAGCTGGACTAACAGAGGTACATAAAAGGGACTGAAGAAAGGAAAGACTAAAATCATCTAGAAGAGCATGAAAATATATTGTAATTAATTACACACACACATATATATATATGTATATATGTCCTGTCTCCTATCAAATCATAAGAAAGATGAGTTGAGAGCAGCACCTATCTATATCTTATTTTTGTATTCTCCATTATGTGGAAACGAATGTCTTAAACATAAACACTCAAATAAATGTTTGTTGAGTGAATAAATTAGATCCTAGACTAGGAAAAAATATTGCAGATGGAGAAGGAATACTTCTATGAGATGGTTCAAGAGAAGAAATAACAAAACTTGGTGATAAATTGAATCTAGAAGACTTTTTAAAATGAGAGAATACAAGATGTTTAATCTAGAAAAATGGAAATATATAATGTCAAAGGTAGAATAAGGTTGTTGGGAAAGAATGGGGAAGGAAAGTTTAATTTTAAACATAATGGAAAAGTCTTTTGTGTAGTTGGATATATGGAACTATAAGAAAGACCAGCAAAACTGAAAACTCAAAGTAAGTTTATGAGAGTGTACAAAAATATAAAATGTCCATACTAACAAGAGAGAGAGAGAGAGAGAGAGAGAGAGAGAGAGAGAGAGAGAGAGAGAGAGAGAGAGAGAGGAGAGATTTAAAAACAACTCAATCTCAGAAAAGGAAACTGAGTGAACCATAAGTGAATTGCCAAAGAGATTGGGGAGGGTGAAGGAAAGGAACACTTGACCAATTAGATTTCAAAGTAAAAGCTATCAAATATTTAAAAAGCAATTAATATTTATGCTACAGAAATTATTCTCCAAAATAGAAATTAAAGCCACTCTGTCAAATTCCTTCTAGGGAGACAGATATGGTCCTGAGAGATGTCCAAAGCAGAGACCAAGAGAAAAAGAGCTATAGGACAATCTCCCTAGTGAATATTTATGCAATTTTTAAAAATCCTCACAAGATACTACCACAGTATATGCAGAAAATAATTTACTATGACCAAGTATGGATACAAGAATAATTCAACACTAGGAAAGCAATTAGCATAATCAATAATGTAAACAACAAAGCTAACAAAAACCAAATGATTATTTCCCTGGATTCACAAAAAGCCATTAATACAAAAACAAAACAAAACAAAAACAAAACAAAAAAAAACCTTTCATTTGTGTTTTTTTAAAAAATAAAAAATATAAGCATGAAAGGGCCCTTCTTTAATAAAATCAAAAATATATATTTAAAACCAAAAACTGTTTGCAATGAAGAAACACTAGCAACTTTCTCAATATAAGTAGAGATAAAGCAAAGGCATCCCCAACCCCCCCAATTATTTGACATAATTCTAGAAATATTATATCTCTAGCAGAAACACAATAGAATAAAATTCAAGGTATAAACATCCACAAAAAGAAGACAAAATTATCTCTATTTACAGCTGACATGATGTACTTAGAAAAATAGAGAATCAGCAAAGAAACTAATTGAGATGATTGATAGCTTCAGCAAGGTAGCAGAATACAAAATAAATCCTCACAAATCATCAGTACTTCTGCACAATACTAACAAATCAAGAGAAAGAAATAGGAAAACTTCCACTTAAAATAACCATAAAGTATGTTAAATACCTGGCAACTTACTTATCAAGACACATGTAAGATTCATATAAATAAAAACTATAAAATACTCTTTGCAGAAATAAATCAAAATTCACAATTCCTGGTTGGGCCATGTTAATATAGGAATGATTGAAAATGCAACCTAAATAAATTTTAAAACTTAGGTTGTTTTGGTTAATCAGATTACTGAGGAGATGCCTTTTAGAATTATACAAAATTATAACAAAATTCTTTTGCAAAAACTATAATCTCAAGGAGAACATAGTGAAAAAAATTCAAGCAGGAGAGGGGAGCATTGTCAGATCTATTATATTGTACAACAGTTATTAGAACTAAATGGTATAGTAATTCAGAGAATAAACATTTATTAAGTGCCTACTATTTGCCAGGCACTGTGCTAAGAAAGATAGTCTCTTCCTTCAAGAAACTTAGAATGTAAAGGGAGGAGGAAGCAGAAAAGTTGGAGGGAATTAAGGAGGGAACCCTCATAGGTGGTTGCACAAAAAGTCCTAAGTTACAGTCAAGTGAAGAAGGAAAAGATACCCTAGGCTGAACCTGCTCCTTAAAGGGAGGTTTGGATTTCATGGTCTCATCTTCCAATCCAGATCAAAAGGTACAGGGTTGATGGGATCATACAAGATGAGAAAGATTTTACAATGCATCCAGATGAACAGTGATATGTTAAAAGCACAGAAGTCACCAGTGAAACAGAACAGATAAGCAAGAAACTAAAGTGATTTGAAATAGTGGTCAACTGATTAACTTCAAAAGCATAAATTACTAGTAAAGACATGCTTTTTGACAAAATCTATTGGGGAAAACTGGGAAATAGTTTGGCAGAAATCAGGTTCAGACAAACATACTATGTAATAATAATAAATAATAATAACTAGCATTTATTAAGTACCTACTATACACCAGGGATTGTGCTAAATACTTGTATTATCTCAGTTTATCTTCACAACAACACCAGGACATAAGCGTTGTTATTATTCTCATTTTTTAGTTGAGGAAACTGAGGCAATAAGTTGAATTTGAATTCAGGTTTTCCTGACTGCAGGCCCACTGCTCTCTCCATTATACCACCTAGCTGCTTCTAAGGACCTGGGAACAAAGTGGGTAATATCTTGAGGAATGGAAAAAATAAGACGAAAAACAATAACAACAAAAACCCTACAGTATATGAATTGAAAATTACTCATATGAGGAAGTAGAGGGAATAAGCATTTTTAAGTACCTATTGTATATCAAGCACTGGGCTAGTCACTTAATAAGTATTATTTCATTTGATGTAAGGAATTGTGAGAAAGAAGTGAACAGATGCAAAACAGTTATGCTGTACACTATGACTCCAAATATGTAAATGTAAATTTTTTAAAAATCACTAAAAAGAAATCAAACTATGCATTAGAAAAAAGCAAGGTGAAGTTTAGAGAACCACCCTCCCTACTCCCCATCCCTACTTCTTGTAGAAATGAGGAGGTAGGTAGAAGTAGAGATTACTAAGACAGAATATTGACAGAAGTCACTCTATTAGATATTTTTGCTTAAATTATTTTGGCTTGGGGGAGGGATATATATTAAGAAGTCTAAAAATGGCTGTAATATCAAGATAAAATATTAAAAATAAAATAAAAGATAAGAAGAAATTGAAGCTATTCCAGAAGCTAAAATCTGTTAATATAGTAAAGAGTGCATTAGACCTGTATTCAAAAAGACCTGAGTGCCTCTGATATTCTATGTGACCCTGAGAGAATCTGATAACCTCTGTCTGCCTCAATTTTCTCTTCTGTAAAATGGGGATGTTGAAGAATCAAATAAGATAATATTTATAAAGAACTTTTTTTGTCAATTAGTCATACATTTTGTAACCCCATTTGAGCTTTTCTTAGAAAGGATACTGGAGTGGTTGGCTATTTCCTTCTTCAACTCATTTTTCAGATGAGGAAACTGAGGCAGAATAAAGTGACACAACTATTAAGTAAGGGTAGATTTGAACTCAGATCCTCCTGACACCAAGGCTGGCATTCTGTCCATTGCACCATTTAGTTGCCTGTAAAGTATTTTGCAAAACTTAAAGCTTTATATAAATGCTAGGTTGCACGCATTCCCACCTCTCTCTTCCTTCTTTACCCCCAAAAGGTAGAAAATATGTAGGGAAGGTTAGAAAAAATAACTCTAGACCACCACAACAAAAAAATCGGCTTTAGAGAGGAAGAAAGTTCCCTGTTCTTCTTATCCTGAAAGCAAGCATTAGAATCTAAGTATAAGAACAATAATAGGAGACTGTGTACTAGGCTGTGAGGAGAATAGATTAATTTGGAGTCACCCTGGGAATAAGTATGGCACAGTATAAATAGCATTCTGGATTTGAAGTCAGAGAACCCAAGTTCAAGTGATCTTTCTGTCACTCATCTAATGTGACCTTGAGCACTAAATTCCAAGTTTCCTCATCTGTTAAATGAGGGGACCTCTGAGGTGACTGCCAGCTCTGAAACTAAGGTGCTGCAGTCCTTGCTGGGGAAGGGTCTAATTAGCCTGTGAGGAGAATGGCTGTAGTGGGGAATATCCGCAGAACGCATGAGTCCTTGCTCCTAGTTCCATGCCCAGGCTTTATATGAAACGATGCATTCCCCACTCCTGTAAGTCCTGCCGCTGGACAGGTTGATGCTGATGGATCTCCCGAGGTCTGAGCTGCTAAAGTGGGGATAAAGTCGATTGGATATCCACCCTGTTGGACACCCGGGATAGCGAGCTCTGGGAGTGGGAGACAGCTAGCAAGCCTGAAAAGCCCAGCTTTGGAAATGAAGCAGATCCTACTTCCCCAGCCATTGGTAGTGAAGTTAGACCCATGAGTGGCTGCTGAGCTTCTAGTCTCACTGAGATTGGGAGACCCAGTTCCCAAAAGAACGACCGATTTACGCCATGTTTTCCCCTTTGTCTTTTCAGATGAGTCCTTGAAGCTACACAATGGACCTCCTCGTAATGCCTACATGGAACAGAGCTTTCAGGGCCTGAACCCAGTTCTGAATATCCCTATCAACTTAGCCCATGTAGAGCAAGCGCGCAGGAATGCAGCCATCACTGGCCCAAAGCTGGAGAACTGGGTGGACTCGTTAGTTGGAGGAGTCTGGTCTGCCGTGGATATTTGTGCCATTGGCCCTACCGCCTGCCCCGTCATGCAAACATGCAGCCAAACTTCCTGGAGCTCCTTGAGCCCGGACCCCAAGTCTGAGTTGGGAGCCATCAAACCCGATGGTCGGCTGAGGTAGCATCTGGTTGTGCTATAGAATTTAAAAGAGAATTTCACCTTGACTATATGGGATTCTGAAACTCTTTCACCCCAGCCCTCTCCCAACCAGTAGTTCCCAGGCAGGAGAGAAGCTTTTATATTCACAATTTGTTGAGTCTAGGGTTTAAGAATCAAAGTTGGAGCCTGGCATTGTTTTCCCTGCAAATAAGCTCAGGAGATTGGTAGGTTGCCCGCCCTGGTCCTAAGGCAGTCATATATTTCCATTTTCTTCTTTAAAGCTCTTCCCTTTGGCCAGACATCTAGATAAACCATGGACTTAGTCTTTTGTCTGATCCCAAAGGACTATGGGAATTCTGTAGCTGATCAAAATGTTCACTCCTCTGTGAACCAAAAAGCCCCTAAGAGTATTCATCAAATCCATCAGCATCCCCAGAATGCTAAGTGGAAAGAAAAGCCCAAAAGTGACTTCCCCGATGTTGAGGGTTCTCTATCACCCATTAATAGATGGTCTATTTTTCTTTATAGCTCAGATGGGCAAGAAATGATAGTTGCTATATTTACTTTACAATGGGGGCCACATCTCCTTACATACACCCTTACAAGCAAGTAGTTGATTATTTCAGGGGTGAAAATGCTAGTGGTCTATGGCCACTTATCATAGTTGGCTGGTGCTATAGGCAGATGAATGTCAGAGGCTGGGACACTGACAGTAGTTCAGTTACCTCATGTTGTCTCCCAGGGACACTTACCTGAATCCCAGAAGAATGGGAGTTTGACATATGCAACTGGTATGAGATGGATGAGACACTCGACAGAGCAAAGTTGCTTGAGTGGAAGTCAGAACAATGCCAGACACGGGCAGGGGTTCTCCCATTTCCAAGGCCAGTCCTTGCCAGGTGCATGATCGGTGCTGGTTATGAGTGACCAAATTGCATGACATAACTTTTTGACCCAGAATATTTTGGGAAGCCCTTTTCCAATCAAGTTTTTAAAGATATCTCTTTTCTTACATGCAATGCCAACTGGAGTACCTTACATAGACCGTAAGGATAAGATCAGGGTTTGGATCTTCAGTTATTTGGGGCATTTGGTTTTGGTTTTTAGTTTCTAATTACTTGAGTTGTTAGGCCAAAGTAAAGCAAGGATGCACTCCATCAAATGGCCCTCCCATTCATACTGGAGAGAAATAAACTATTGGGGTGATACCTCCAAAATCCTCTACCATCCCATAGGGGTGAAATTCTCTTTTAAAAACTGCACACTTGGTTACAAAAATGACCTAGGC
>JAJPUD010013056.1:19244-46080 GCA_023553655.1 Myrmecobius fasciatus | reverse complement strand
ATAGTTTTCTTATTTTCAATTTTATTAATTTCTCCTTTTACTTTTAGAATTTCCAATTTTTTATTTAATTGAGGGTTTTTAATTTGTTTTTTTTTCTAGTTTTTTTTTTTTAATAATAAGCCCAATTCGTTGATGTTTTCTTTCTCTATTTTATGCAAGTAAGCATCTAGAGATATAAAATTGCCCCTTATAACCGCTTTGGCCGTATCCCACAAATTTTGGTTTGTTGTCTCCTTATTGTCATTCTCCTGGATGAAATTATTGATTGTGTCTATGATTTGCTCTTTCATCCATTCATTCTTCAGGATTAGATTATTTAATTTCCAATTACCTTTTGGTTTATTTTCTCCTGGCCTTATATTGCATGTGATTTTTATAGCATCATGATCTGAAAAGGATGCATTTAGTATTTCTGCTATTCTGCATTTGATTTTGACATTTTTATGCCCTAATACATGGTCAATTTTTGTATAGGTTCCATGGACTGCTGAGAAAAAAGTAAACTCCCTACTGTCTCCATTCAACTTTCTCCATAGATCTATCATACATAACTTTTCTTTCACCCTAGTTTCTTTCTTGTTTATTTTGTAGTTTGATTTATCTAATTCTGAGAGAGCAAGGTTGAGATCCCCCACTAGTATCGTTTGGCTGTCTATTTCTTCTTGCATCTCTCTTAATTTCTTCCCTAGGAATTTGTGTGCTATTGGACTTGGTGCATATATATTTAGTATAGATATTGCTACATTATCTATGGTACCCTTTAATAAAATATAGTTTCCTTCCTTATCTCTTTTGATTAGATCTATCTTGGTTTTTACTTGATCTGAGATAAGGATTGCTACCCCTGCTCTTTTTTGTTCACCTGAAGCATAATATTTTCTGCTCCAGACATTTACATTCATCCTATATGTGTCACTATGTTTTAGATGTGTTTCTTGTAGAGAACATATTGTGGTATTCTGGTTTTTAATCCAGTCTCATATCCACTTCCACTTTATGGGAGAGTTCATCCCATTCACATTCACAGTTAGAATAACTAATTCTTTATTTCCTGCCATCTTATTTACCCAAGTGATGTTTTTCCTTTTCCTTTCCCCTTTCTCCCTTCCCCCCTCCTCAGTACTTTACTTTTGATGACCCCCTCCCCCAAACAATACTCCACCCTTTAGATCCCCTCCCACTGCTTTTACTCCTTTCCCCTGATTCTTCTATTTTCTCTTCTATTACTTTGTCCCTTACTTTTCCTCCTTTCCCTCCCACTTCCCTCTAGCAACAGACAAGTTTCTAGGTGAAATCAAATGTCTGATATACACTTTTAGAGCCCAACCTGATGAGAGTAAGATTTACACAATGCTCATCTCCCTCCCCTCTTTCTCTAAATTATAATAGGTTTTCTTTGCCTCTTCACGTGATTTTACTTTGTTTTTACCTCCTTTTTTTAGATCTTATTTTACCACTTTTTCCCTCTTTTCTCCAGTATGACAACCTTTTCCCCTCTAGTTCTCTTTTTCATATTATCAAAGTAATATCTAATTAATTATACCCCAAAACTTTAAATATCCCCCTAGTAAAAATAAAGTTCTCAAGAGTCCTTTCCTTTTTACCTTTTTATGCTTCACTTGAGTTCTGTATTTGGGTGTCGAATTTTTTGTTCAGATCCAGTCTTTTCATTAGAAATAGGTGAAATTCATCTGTATCATTGAATGACCATCTTCTTCCCTGGAGGATAATGCTCATTCTAGCTGGATAAGTTATTCTTGGTTGTAATCCAAGTTCCTTTGCTCTTTGGAATATCTGGTTCCAGGCCCTTCGATCCTTCAGTGTGGAGGCTGAAAGATCCTGTGTGATTCTAATTATTGATCCTCGATATTTGTATTGTTTCTTTCTAGCTGCTAGCAGAATCTGTTTCTTGGTGCGATAGTCCTGAAATTTAGCCACGATATTCCTTGGGGTCTTAATTTTGGGGTCTCTTTCAGGAGGTGATTGGTGAATTCTTTCAATGGTGGTTTTGCCCTTTGATTCTACAATCTCAGGGCAGTTTTCTTTCAGGATTTCCTGGAACATAGTGTTTAGATTCTTTTTTTTCATCATGGCTTTCAGGAAGTCCAATAATCATTAGATTGTCTCTCCTAGATCTGTTTTCCAAGTCACTTGTTTTTCCTAGGAGATATTTCACATTTTCTTCTAATTTTTCATTTTTTTTTTGTTTTTGTTTGACTGATTCTTGAAGTCTTATTGAGTCATTTACTTGCATTTGTTCAATTCTTATTTTTAAAGTGTTGTTTTCTTCAGTTACCTTTTTAAGCTCCTTTTGTAACTGGCCAATTTGTTCATTGCACTCTTTTTCCACTTCACTAATTTTATTTTTCAATAAATTTTCATCTTTTTCATATCTCTTTTGCAGGGCATCATATCCTTTTTGCAAGATATTGTATCCTTCTTGCACTGATTTCAGTTTATTTCCCCATTTATCCTGCAGCTCTCTTTTGAGGTTCTTTATGCAATCTTCCAGAAAGGCCTTTTGAAAAAGTGACCAGTGATGGTCTTTAATACCTTCATCTGGTATTTTATCTAAAGGAACCTCAGCATCTGGTGTCAACGCTTCTTTGCCTTGATAAAAGCTGTCTATGGTGAGAGCTCTCTTTTGCTTCTTCATTTTTTTTTTTTTTTAGACAGTGTGGATATCTCTTTAAGGTAGGGAAAAAAAAAAACGGCGGCTGAAAAGTTTTGCCCTGGGGCATTTCAGGGAGTTAACTTAAGGTGCTGGGCGAGGGGGTGGTGGTGGGGGGTGCTAGGACTAAGTCCGAATTACTCCTTAAACAAGGCAAATCTGCCAGAGCACCTGCCCCCAATCAGGGCAGAGTGTCCCGAGTGCCTCAGATAAACTCCAGGTGTTTGGAATTTGGAGTTTGGAGTTTGGAATTTCTGCCACGATGAGCTGAGCTGAGTCCCACCCTCACTTCTGGCCTACACAGGAGTCATCTATTTATCTCTCTGTCTGAGTCAGACTAACTTGATATGAAGTTCTTCAGAAAAGTGCCCAAATATTTCTGAGTTCCTTGATTGAAGATCAGTTCAGAGGCTTATTTTATTGTTGATTTGAGAAAAGATCGGAGGAGAGGCAGAAAGTCACCTGTTCACTCCACCATCTTGGCTCCACCCCCGACTCTGCATTTGATTTTGAGGTTTTTATGTCCTAACACATGTTCAGTTTTTGTATAAGTTCCATGAACTGCTGAGAAAGAAGTAAACCCCTTTCTGTGACCATTTAATTTCCTCCAAAGATCTATCACAACTACCTTTTCTAACACTGAGTTTACCTCCTTAACTTCTTTCTTATTTATTTTGTGGTTTGATATATCTAGTTTGAGAGAGCAAGTTTGAGATCCCCCACTATTATAGTTTTGCTCTCTATTTCTTCTTGTATCTCTCTGAACATTTCCTCTAGGAATTTCCATGCTATCCTACCCTGTGCATATATGTTTAGTATTGATATTGCTTCATTATCTATGGTGCCTTTTAGTAAGATATAGTTTCCTTCCTTGTCTCTTTTATTTAGATCTCTTTTTGCTTTTACTTGATCTGAGATCAGGATTGCTACCCTCCCCTTTGTTTTGTTTTGTTTTTGTTTTTTGTTCACCTGAAACATAATAGATTTTGCTCCAGCCCTTTACCTTCACTCTGTATATATTATTATTTTTTTTAAATTTTTATTTTATTTGCATAACATATGTGTGGGTAATTCTTCAACAATAACCCTTACATTGCTTTCCGTTACAAATTTTTCCCCCCAACTCCCCACCCCTCCCCTAGATGGCAGGATATCCACTACATGTTAATTATGTTAAAATATTGGCAAATCGAATATATGTATACATATTTCCAAACTTATCATTGGTGTGCAAGAAAAATCTTATCTACACAAACGATATATCAGATAAAGGAAACACAATGTAAGCAAACATCAATCAAGGAGTATAAGAATGTTATGTTGTGGTCCACATTTCGCATCCCTCTCTCTGGGTGTATATGGCTTTCTTCAGTGAACAATTGGAGGTGGTTTGAAACATTTCATTGTTGAAGAGAGCCATGTCCATCAGAATTGATCGTCATATAGTACTGTTGTTGCCGTGTATAATGATCTCCTGGTTCTGCTCATTTCACTCAGCATCAATTCATGTAAGTCTCTCCAGGCCTCTCTGAAATCATCTTGCTGGTCATTTCTTACAGAACAATAATATTCCATAACATTCATATACCATAATTTATTCAGCCATTCTCCAATTGAAGGGCATCTATTCAATTTCCAGTTTCTAGCCACTACAAAAAGGGCTGCCACAAACATACTCTGTATATATTATTATGTTTTAAATGTGTTTCTTGTAAACAACATAATCTTGGATTCTGGGTTTTAATCCAGTCTGCTATCTGCTCCCTCTTTATGTGAAAGTTCTTCCCATTCACATTTACAGTTAAAATAACTAATTCTGTATTTCCTGCCATCTTATTTACCTTAGTTTATGCTTTTCTCTTTTCTATCCCCCTTCTTTTCTCCCCTTTATTTTGTTTTTGATGACTACCTCCTTCTAACAATCCTCTACCTTTAGAGCCCCCCTTTTTACACCATTAAACCTTCTGTTTTTCCTTCTATTAGAATTTCCCTTTCTTTTCCCTCTTTTTGCTCCTACTCCCCTATAATGTGAGATAAAATTTATTTGTGATACCAAATATGTCTAATATTCTCTCAGAGCCAAATCTGATGAGAGTAAGATTCACACAATGCTCATCCTTCTCCCTTCTTTCCTTCAATTATAGTATGTTTTCTTTGCATCTTCACATGATGTAATTTCCTTTATTTTACCTCCTTTTTCCTCTTCCTTCAGTGTGATCCCTTTTCTACCTCTGATTTCTTTTTCATATTATCATAATAAAATCAACGTATACCCTCATTATCTAAGTATATCCATACCAGAAAATATAGTTTTCAAGAGTTTTTTTTTTCCTTTTTACCTTTTTATGTTTCTCTTGAGTTCTGTGTTTGAAAATCAACTTGTTTTTGCTCAGTTTTGGTCTTTTCATTAAAAATAGGTGAAATTCACCTACGTCATTGAATGTCCATCTTCTTTCCTAAAAGATAATGCTAATTTTAGCTGGATAGTTTATTCTTGGTGCAATCCCAGTTCCTTTGCTTTTTAGAATTATCAGATTTCAGGCCCTTTGATCCTTTAAGGTGGAAGCTGATAGGTCCTGGGTGATCCTAATGGTGGTTCCTCGGTATTTAAATTTTCTCTTTCTGACTGCTTGCATTATCTTTTCCTCAGTATGATAGTTCTGAAATTTAGCCATGATATTCCTTGGGGATTTAATTTAGAGGTTTCTTTCAGCAGGTGATTGTTGGATTTTTTCAATGGCTATTTTACCTACTGATTCTAAAATATCAGGGGAGTGTTCTTTTATGATTTCCTATAAGGTGATGTCTAGGTTCTTTTTTTCATCATGGCTTTCAGGAAGCCATATAATCCTTAGATTTTCTCTCCTAGATCTATTTTCTAGGTCAGTTTTTTCCCCCTAAGAGACATTTTATATTTTCTTCTATTTTTTTTTGTTTTTGTTTGACAGATTCTTGAAGTCTTCTTGAGTCATTCACTTCTGTTTGTTCCATTCTAATTGTTAGTGTATTATTTTATTTACTTACTATTTTTAATTCATTTTGCAATTGGCCAATTAAATTTTTTTGCTCATTGCATTCTTTTTTCATTTTTTTTTCAATAATCTCATTTAATTTCCCCATATTTCTTCCAACTTTCTTTTAAGATCCTTTATGCAATCTTGTGACATGGGTCCAGTTTATGTCTTTTTTTGGGTGCTTTTTCTGGAGTTGTTTTACCTTTAGGGACCTCAAGATTTGAGGTCTTTTCTTCTCTCTCTCCATAAAAGCTGTCTATGGTGAGAGTTCTTTTTGGCTTTTTATTTTTTAAGGCTTTAGGTCTCTTCAAGGCAAAAGAGGGACAGCTGCTTTAATTTGCCCTGGGGCAGTTCTGTTGATTGAGTTATTTCAGGTGCTGAGCAGTTCTGCTGATTGACTAATTGCTTTAGGGTGCTGTGTAATGGCAGCTAGGTTCAGTCCTCTTCTGGGGATTAGTGGTTCACAATCTATCCCTCACAGAAGGTAGAATTGCCAAACCAGCTGCTTACAATCAGGACAGATTGACACAAGAACCTGCAGAAGACTCCCAGGTGCATGGAAGCCACAATGCTCTGACTCCTGCTCCAGCTCTCTGCTGCGGTCTCCCTGTATTGCAATCTCCTTGTGCTACAGTCTGGGTTTCGCCTATCACTCACCTGACTAATTGAAACTGACATGCTTTGAAGTTCTTCCAGTGTATCTTCTTCTAGAAATGTGCTGTACTCCAGATATCAGTGGATTCTTTGATTTCAAAACCAGTCTAGAGGCTTAATCTGCTGTTCATTGGAGGGAAGATTAAAGGAGGCTACAGAGAGTCCTGCCTGATCTCTGCCATCTTGGCTCCACTACTTCATAGGCTATTAAGTCAATCAAAATATGAAATAAAGGTAATAATGGGATTACTCTTCCTTTAAAATATCGTGATTTCCCCCAAATGTTTTAAGTAGTTAATTTCATCTCAGAAATTATAGTTTATATTAATGTAATGCCTTAATATTCACATATTACAAATACACACACAGATAATATGTATATACACACCTGTGTATGTGTATATGTATGCACAGACATATGCACATAGACCTCATTTACTCATTTTTTATCATGCACATTATAGAGATAATGAGGAAACTAGAGTTCATTGAGGTTAGAATATGTCCAGCAACACATTTCTAATAAATATTTAAGCAGGATTTGAACTCTAGTCTTTTTTTAACTTCAAGTCCTTCACCCTAACCACTATGTAAGCTACCTGTCTATGCCTTCCAGAACTCCTCTATCTTTTGCCATTTTGTAGCCTTTTACTGTGAGATTGTGTCTTGATAAAATTATTGAATTAGGACAGTGGTCTAGAATCTATCTCTATTCAACTCACTTGAGAGGAAGTGTCTATTATATTGCTGCATTTAGATAATCACATCTACTCTCTCCCAATAAGAAAATTTTAGTCCTTTCCTACTTGAACTTCATTGGTCATTGAAAGGCAACGTTTGTCCTTATCTCTCTGTGTTTCAAGACTTCACAGAACTTCCCAGATTTCTCTAACCATGCCATATATTATCTTCTTCCCTAATTTGGATCTGAGTTTATTTATGGTTTAGCCTATCCAGAGTGCTTTTCTGTATATACATCATGCTTAGAATGACTTTGGGTAATATAGTATAAATTAAATAAATGCATTTTCTATCTGTTTCCTTAATATCCAAAGGAAAGTATTAGTTACTTAACTAACCCTATCAAAATGACTAGGCTGTACATAGCATCAAAAGCAAAAACAAATCAAAAAATTCTTAAGTGAGTTAATCAACTTTTCTTTGGAAACCTGAGGTTTCCAGCTTCCCATACATGATCTACTGCCTTTGCCCTCTTTTCCTACTTTGGCTAGAATTCCCTAATGCTATTCAAACTATATGTCCTTTTATGTTGTTGGGTTTATTTGTTTCTTTGCTTGCTTTTATATTGAAAGTAGCTATCCTTAGCTCTAGTACTCTCTATCATGCCATCTTTGTGTATAAACTCTATTAAGTCTCTGTGTAGTTATATTTGTATTCTCTCAACTCTCTTGAATTCTGTACTTCTTTCTTTCTATTATACTAAAATGAATCAATAAACTGCCACTATTCAAAATGTCCTTCAAGATTCATTCTAACTCTAATTAAATGAACATTTGCTACTAAGATTTCCTTAAAGATAATAAAATAGCTTATCTATGTGGGAGGATGGGATTCAAAAAGTAGGTTGTCTTTAAGAGAAAATGCTTTACTTCATAATACATTTCTGATCATTAGATGGAAATATTAAATCCAGATCATGAAACACCCACATTCTTTGGACAGTGGGACATGGCTTTAAAAGTTTGAAGGTTTCCTAATTATCTTTTAATCTGAAGTGCAGATTTCTAATGCTTTGTCATATTGAAGAGCACCCCGAATTCATAAATAACCCTGAGTTATCAGATAGAGAATTTTCCAATCTCTCTGAATGCTGAGGATGATCCAAAAGCAAAACTTCATTATATCATTCTTCTGGGGGCATGCAAGAAAACAATGAGTACAAAATAGTAAAGTAAGGAATAATATAATGCTTTATATGAAGTTATTTTATAACTTATTTCTAATCATAAATAACTTGCTTTATAAGTTATTTTATAGCTATATATATGTTTTATATATATGTAGTTATATATGTGTTAGTTTTTATTGAAGTCATCATGACTCAGTATCTTCCCAGTTATCATTAATCACTTAATTGGCAAATTCAATGGCCTTTTCACAATGATGATGTTTATTTTTCTTTTTTTTATATATAAAGCTTTTTATTTACAAAAACATATGAGTGATTTTTCAACATTGACCTTTGCAAAAAAACTTTTTTTTCCCAAGCTTTTCCTTTCCTTCCCCCCACCCCTCACCCCTAGATGACAGGTAATCTAATACATGCTAAATAGGATAAATTATATGACAAATACAATACATGTATACATATCTATACAGTTATCTTACTGCACAAGAAACACCAGATCTAGAAAGAGAAGAAGGAAAAAAAAACAACCTAAGAAGGAAAACAAAATGCATGGAAATATTCACAGAAAGCGTTAAAATGCTGTGTTGTAGTTCACACTCAGTTCCCACAGGCCTCTCTCTGGATCTATATGACTATCTTCATCGCTGAAGAACTGGTTTGAATCACATCATTGTTGAAGAGAACCATGTCCATCAAAATTGATCATCGTATAGTCTTGTTGCTGTGTATAATGTTCTCCTAGTTCTGCTGATTTCACTCAGCATCAGTTCATGCAAGTCTCTCCAATCCTCTCTGAAATCCTCCTGTTGGTCATTTCTTACACAACAATAATATTCCATAACATTCATATACCATAATTTATTCAGCCATTCTCCAATTGATGGGCATCCTTTCAATTTCCAGTTTCTTGCCACTACAAAAAGGGCTGCCACAAACATTTTTGCACATGTGGGTCCCTTTCCCTCCTTTAAAATCTCTTTGGGATATAGGCCCAGTAGAAACACTGCTGGGTCAAAGGGTATGCACAGTTTGATAACTTTTTGAGCATAGTTGCAAATTGCTCTCCAGAATGGTTGGATCCGTTCACAGTTCCACCAACAGTGTATTAGTGTCCCAGTTTTCCCACATCCCCTCCAACAGTTATCATTATCATTTCCTGTCATTTTAGCCAATCTGACAGGTGTGTAGTGGTGATGATCTTTATTTTTCAACCTCTTTGTAGCATTTAACAACAATGACCACCTCCTCTTTTGTACTCTTTTCTTTATGGTTTGTTATATCATTGTTTTCTTGGGTTTTTTTTTTTTTTTTTGATTTGTTCCTTCCATCTCTCTTATTGCTTCTTTTCATTTTTTTTCCTTTCTTATCCTTCACGTTGTCCCACCAAGTGCTTGTATCTGAAGAACTCTTTTTGGAACTTTTCTCTCATACAATCTCAACAGTTTTCTCATCAGAAATTCTCCTGAATTTCCTTGGATTCAGGTGTGACTTCTTGTCTGTCTTCTGAGTACCACATCATGAATTAACTATTAGACCTTTCAAAATTGTAAGAATAGTAATTCTTAGACATTCTAAATTAAAATCTTGCCTACAAAAAAGTAATTTTTTCATTAACACACCTTATGCCTCTCTTCTAAACTTTCCCATTATTATGATTGGGCATAAGCAACAAGTATCACAACTTTGTCATCTTTGATTTCTTATTTTTTCTCTTCTCAAATGCAAAATCAGTTGTTGGATCCTGTTCGTTCTATAACTATTCAAGTCTTGAATTGGTCCTTTTCTATCCATTCTCATAGCTATTACCCCAGTCCAGAACCTCATGTAACCTCTTTCCTGGCAATATCTTTCTAAGTGGTTTCTCTGTTTCTAGATTTCCTTTTCATTTTCTTTTTCTTTTTCTTTTTTTTTTTTTTGCTTTTTGCTGAGGCAATTGGGGTTAAGTGACTTGCCCAGGGTCACACAGCTAGGGAATTTTAAGTGTCTGAGACCAGATTTGAACCCACGTCTTCCTGACTTCAGGGCTGGTGGTCTATCTACTGTGCCACCTAGCTACCCCGAGATTTCCTTTTCTTTCATCCATCCTACACACAGCTGTTAAAGTGATTTTCCCAAAGCTTATATATGACCATGACAATTAATCCCTTAGTCAACAAACTTCAGTAACTCCTCTGTTTGGCATTTAATATTCTGAATAGCCTGGCTTCAACTTATCTTTCTTAACTTACGCATGATTCTCCTCTATAATTTCTAATATTGCCATACATTTTCCCTTAAAAATCCTAATTTCTTGTTCTTTTCTCTAGATTAAACTATTATGCTTATTTTTGTGGTTTTTGTTAATATAGACTGGTGGTATTGAGAAAAAAGATTTATTATTATATTGCTCTTATTAAAGTTGGAAATTTAAAAAAAAATTTATCCAGACCAAATGACATGTTACATATTCATGGGAAATATGTACACATGTTTCTTAAAAATGAATTTGGAAAGTATTGTTTGGGGATCTTGATCAGTTTGAAATCTTGTATTTGACTTTTCATAAAGCATGTTATTATACATAATATACTAATTACATATTGTTTTAGCAATTCATTGAAAAAGAAATATGAAGCATATTCATTCAAGAATGAGGTCAGAGCCATTTTTGCTTATTTGCCAATGCTCAGAATTCTAGGTAGCCACAGAGGATGCATTTTGATATCTGAATTCAAGAAAGGGGTTAGATAAGATGAAGAGGGAAACATATTTTGCAAGGAGTTGATTATATTTGTGTAATGTAATCAGGTGAAATCTGTTTTTCCAAGTTACAGTTAAATGGAAAACAATTGAATATAAATAAAAAAGTCCATCAGATATAATATATTTGCTAATGATGATTATTGCAGCATGCAAATATTAAATACATATTCTTTATATAATATGTGTTAAAATTCAATTGTTCCATTTAAAGAACTATCTAAAGTTACAGTTAATTCCAACTCTCGAAAAACATTTCTTAACTTTGTGTAAGATACTATATCAGATGCTGAATATTGAGTATTGACTCTTTTAAAGCACTAATTAAAATGAGTAATAAAAGTTTAACAATTCCACTGACTTGTTTAATACCTACACTTGAGACTAAGATAGAGATAAGAAGCAATTCTTTAATCAATGACCTTTACTGTATTTTCATTTCTCCACAAAAAAGTTATAGAGTGGAATTAAATGAATGGATTAGAAAATTTTATATCATGTAGATTTGTTTTATCCAGGGACTACTCTGCAGCAAAATTATACAGGCAAAATTTACCCTTGCTAACCTTACCTCTAGTCATGAATAATTAAATTTAATTTTAATTTGAAGTGTTGATCTCATTAATCAGAGATTAATTTTTTAGTCTCTTTCTATGCAATCAAATAATAATAATAGAAAATAAATTTCTGGTTGATTTTTTAGAGTTTTATGTTTATTTATGTTTATTTTATAACAACTGCATATAAAAAGCTGGCTTATTAACTCAAGGATTCTTTTCCATCATATTTCAGTTCCTTCTGCAACATTCCTCCCTATTCTAATCAAATCTTCATTAACCTGTAACTTACCTGCAAAACTTCTCTTGTGCTTCATGGTAGTTAAGTGATGTAATAAATTTGTCAGTGTTACTAAGTATAAATGATAAAATGTATTACATCTCCATGTCCATGTTAGGGGCTGTCAAAAACAACTCTAATACCAGTGTTCTTTCATTTTGTCTTCAGTTTGGAGACAAAATGAGACTCTAATGAATCATTGAACAGTTTAAAATAAGGAGGCTTAATTTAGTTTATCATAAGGAGGAAATGCAATAAAGATAAGATGATATAATTGTTTTTGTTTCATTTCATTTATTTTTTTTATTAAAGCTTTTTATTTACAAAACATATGTATGGGTAATTTTTTACCATTGACCCTTGCAAAGCTTTCTGTTCCAAATTTTTCTCTCCTTCCTCCCACTCCCCCTAGATAGCAGGTAGTATAATTCATATTAATTATGTTAAAATATATGAGAAATCAAATATATGTATACAGTTATCTTGCTGTACAAGAAAAAATCAGATCTACATTTAAAAAAAGAAACCTGTGAAGGAAAACAAAATGCTACAAACATCAACAGAAAGCATTGAAATCTTGTCTTGTGGTCCACACTCAGATCCCACAGGCCTTTCTCTGGGTATATATGGCTTTCTTCATTACTGAACAATAGGAAATGGTTTGAAGCATGTCATTGTTGAAGAGAGCCATGTCAAGCTGAATTGATCATCACATAGTCTTCTTGTTGCAGTGTATAATAATCTCCTGGTTCTGCTCATTTTACTTAGCATCAATTCATGCAAGTCTCTCCAGACCTTTCTGAAATCATCTTGCTAACCATTTCTTAGTGGTTCTCTGGTATTTGATGGAGAAAATACAAACAACTTAGCCTGGTATTCAAAACCCTCCACAATTGGCTTCCATCTCCATTTCCAGCCCTATTAACCACTTTTTGTACTCTTTATTGTCAAATTGTATTATTCCTTATTGCCACTCCCCCCCATCTTCTGCTTTCAGGTCATGGTGAATATCTCTCCTTGTTCATTATAAATGGAATTGAATGAACAGACAAAAATCCATTTTTGACAAATGAGAAATCTCATTTCATTTCCTTCTCCCTAATCTTCTGTCTTCCAAATTTCCTTACCAGTCAGTCAGTCAGTCAATAAAAATTGTCTGCTACATGGTAGGCATAGTACTAAGCACTGAAGATACAAAGTAAGGTAAAAAAAAAACACTCCCTAATTTTGACGAGTTTTACAATGAAAAAGGGGAAATTCAATGAGCAAATGACTATGGACAAATAGAGTATATAGAGGTTACAATGAAAATAATCAATAGATGTTAGGCACCAGTATTAAAAAGGATTGGGAAAGGCTACCTGTAAAAGATGGGTTCTTATCCAGGACACAAAGAAATCCTGGGAACCCAAAAGAAATAGATGATGAAGGAGAGGGTTCCAGACATTTAGGACAATTAAAATGCCCACAGCAGAAGAGGGAGTGATGAAGTATCATTGGATTAAAAAGTACCTGGGGATAGGGAATGGAGTTTAAAGTATAAGAAGACTGGGAAGGGGTTATGTCTTTGGGTGTGGGAAGTGAGTAGGTGTGCTTGTGCATATGCCTGTGTGGGGGGAGGATTGTGTATAAAGTGGGCAGGTCATAAATGTCTTTGATTGCCAAACAGAGTTTCATACTTGATCCCATGGGTGATAGTAAGTTCATGGAGTATGTTGAGTAGAAAAATGACATCATCTGACATCTGCTTTTCTTCTAGTTACCTAGGTTCAAAACCTCATTGTCATTTTTAGCTTTTCTCTCTCCCTCACACTAATGTGAAGGTAACTTCTAAATCTCTTAATTTCCATTTCCATATCTATAGCATTCATGTACAGATCTCCATTTTCACAGCCAATACTCATTCATGCAGGACTTCATCAGTATACACCCAGACTATTATTCAACTCTCTTGACTGTTCTCCCTACATTTAATTTTTCCCATCTCCCATCCATCATCCATAATAGCTGTAAAAATATTTTCTTATGGTGCAACTCTGACCATATTCCATATTCAGTAGACTTTAGTAAAAGATAGCTCTAGAAAATACTGTGTATGTATGTTTCTAGGATCATTATCTTTATTTTTAAAAAATGCATTTTGTTAATATTTTACATACTTAATTATCAATGTAGGAGTATATGGATACAACTAAAAGGAAATGATAATCAAAGATACTTTCTGCATATTTTTCCTTCTCTCCTTCCCCCTCTACTTCCATTCTTTCCTTTCTCCCTCCCACTTTCTCCCTATTCTTCTCCCTTCCCCCTCTCCTTTCCCTCCCCTTTTCCCTCTCTTGTAAGTGTCCATATTGGAAAACAAATTACCTTTCATAGCCCAAACAATACTCTTCTTTCCAGATTCCTAAAATTGATGTAAATCTTGGGAGAAAAACATTATATGATTTTATATTTCTGAAAAATGTGAAAAGACATGCCAGATAAATAAATCCTCTAAACAGATAATATGTCTCCTTTAAAAGAATACAACTATTTAGAAATCTATTTAGTTCATATAGTATGTTTCTCCCAAGTTATCTAGCACTAGTCCAGCAACAGTGTATTCCTCCTTATTGATCATAATGAGGTTTAGAGTACAAATTTGCTATTCATATCTGCTGAGTCCTAAGACATCAAACTTTCAGTAGAGCAAATTACCCTGTTTCAGATAATCTGCTGTGTGTGTGTGTGTGTGTGTATGTATATATATATGCTTTATATATATATATATATATATATATATTTATACTTTATATATGTGTGCGTATATGTATGAATGTGTTTTTCACTATTTCTTGTTTCAGTGAAAGTTACATTGTATTCCCTTTTTCATATCAATTTCTACTATTCCTTCTATTTTCCCCCCTTTACTATAGCCTCCATGTAATCAGGCTGTTTAATATATAATATCACAATTTAACCATCTCTTCTTCCTGTTTTTTTGTACCAACTCTAAATGCATTCTACTAGGTGTTCTCAGTTATGCATTTCCTTGTAGACATATAAACAATTACAGGATTTCCCCAAAGTTGGAATGAAGATTTAAGCTGTAATAGCTTAAAACTGCACTAAGACTTTTGATATACTATATCAATATAGAGAAAGATGTATATATATATATATATATGTATACATGCATATATATATATATATACATCTTTATCTATTTTTATAAGATGCACATTCATATTATTTGATTTTCAACTATAATATATATTAAAATTTTATTTGGAAAGTAACCTATTTTATTATCTCATGGATTTTTCTTTCAAGACAAATACTATTGAAAGTCTAAAGTATGATATAAAAAGATGCATTTCTCTTACTTGTTAATCTATTTTTCTTTATATTGTTGAAATTGATATTGATTGAGCATCTTCTATGTGCAAACTACTATTGTAGATACTGTGGTGAAAGTAAAACAGATCAGGCCTCTATCCTCAAGGAGTTTAAAATCTACAACAGAGATAACTGAGAAACCTGTGCAAAATAAATAACAAGAGGCAGTAACACAAGTACTAGCGCAAGGAAATGAGTGTTTACTATATCAGAAATATCTACAATGAATATTATTTCAAATTAGATGATGGTAAATTTAGCATAGTCTGTCTAGAAGACTTCATGGAGAATATAGGAATTTAGCCACTTCTTAAAAGACAGGGCAAATTATTATATTAGCTGAAATATGTTTATGGGTTTGAAGATATGGAAAAGGATTCATACATATTTCATCATTGATTTGCTCATAACCATATGAGATTGGTGCTAGATTTATATTTATGGTCATTACATAGAAAGCTCAGACTTCAGAGAGTTCAATTATTATCTCTTGTGTATTTAACCATTAATTATCAGGAGCTGGATTTGAATCCTACTGCGTGCTTATTTCAAGCCCACTTTTCTTTCCAAAGAGAAGAAAAGAACAAAAAAGCAAAAAAAAAGTGTTGAGAATGATTAGAGACCCTCGTGTGATATGACATAGGTCAAAGGAAGAAATGTGCAATAGTTTTATATGCTATGGAGTTTAAAGAGCAAAGGAACTAGTAATTATAAGGTCATTAGTAATGTTAAAGAAGTGTTTAATATGCAGATGAAAAAAGGATTAAAGAATTACAAGTTAGAAAAGATCTTAGAAATCATGAAAGTGAGTCCATTTATTAACAATAATTTATGTTCTCTATTATCCCTGATGCTTTTTAACTCCAACTTTACTTGTAATAATAGAGTACCTGGTAATGGTAACTATTCAGTTTGGGGTAGTTAAAATTTTAACATTATGTAGGTGAAGACATATCTTGTTGAAGATATAAAACATGATATAAAAGAATGATGGGATAATTTGCATGCTTTACTTTTTATTATTATTCATTTTTCACAAGTTACTGACTTGTCTCTATGATAGTTTCTAAACTCCTTGAGAGCAGAAATAGACTCTTCTGTATATTTACCCCAGTGACTAGAATAGTATTTTACATATAGTAGATACTCAGCAGATTATTCAATGTTAATTTCAAGTATGGAGAAAAAATATAAAAATGAAAGAAAATATATATTAATAAGCTCATTTAAAAGATTAAGAAAACAGTTTATTTTATCATCATAATACCAAGAAATATTGTTCAGTTATGTTTGACTTCATGGCCTCATTTGGGGTATTCTTGGCAAAGATACTGGACTAGTTTGCTATTTCCTTTTTCAATTAATTTTTCAGATGAAGAAACTGAGGAAAACAGGGTTCAGTGACTTTTCCAAAGTCATACAGCTAATAAGTATCTGAGGCTGGATTTGAATTCAGGACAAGATGACTTGTTGATTGCAAACCTGGCACTCTATCCACTGCACCACCTATTTGTCCATGGTAGCACATGGCAGAATTCAAATATTAAGTCATGTACTGATGAGTTGGGTTTGATGTAAAAAGAACAGCCATATATTCTGTATGGTTGTAGAAGCCATGAAAACAATAATGAATAGAGGAGAATTTCAGATAAAGGGGCATCAACTCAATATAAAATGTTTCAAAGAATTAAAACTGTCTTTAAATATATTTATAGAGTTAGCAGAAAAGAGGTTGAACTGAGGTCCCTTTTAATGGCGAAAAATATTTTAAATTTCTCATGCCTTCTGTTATTCTTTAGCATTTCATGAGGCTTCATTTTGTTCCTCATTATATATGTATTACTCTTTTAGACCAAAGGATGAATATTAATATTCTAATCTCAAACTCTCTCTCTCTCTCTCTCTCTCTCTCTCTCTCTCTCTCTCTCTCTCTGTGTATACCTTTTTTCTTTTCCTTCCCCCACTTAAGAATGCTAGTTAATTTTAAATACTTTTTCTTTCTTTTGAATTTCATTCAAAATAAAACAAAGGGATAACTACATAATTTTTTTGCCTTTTTACTTTTTTAAAAGCTTTTTATTTACAGAACATATGAGGAATTTTTCTACTTTGTTCTTTGCAAAATTCTCTGCTCCAAATTTTTCCCTCCTTCCCCCACCCCCTCCCTAGATAGCAAGTAGTCTAATACATATTAAACATGTTAAAATATATGATAAATCTAATATGTGTATACATATCTATAGTTACCTTGCTGCACAAGAAAAATTAGATCTAGAAAGAGAAAAAAAATCTAAGAAGGAAAATAAAATGCAAAAAAACATTCATAGAAAGCATTAAAATGCTATGTTGGGGTCCACACTCAGGCCTCTCTCTGGATATATATGACTTTCTTCATTGCTGAACAATAGGAACTGGTTTGAATCTCCTCGTTGTTGAAGAGAACCATGTCCATTAGAATTGATCATTGTATAGTCTTGTTGCTGTGTATAATGATCTCCTGATTCTGCTCATTTTACTTAGCATCAGTTCATGTAGGTTTCTCCAGGCCTCTATGAAATCATCCTGCTGGTCGAGAGAACTACACAATATTAAAAATACCTGTTAACTGATTATTCACTATATCCTTTAAAAATCTGGAAATGAAGGCTTTCACTAAAAGCAATTATGTTATAACATTTTGGAGGTTCAGTTCTGGAATTATGTCAAGGTCCCCATTCAAACAGAAGTAGAGTGATTCAAACCAGTTGTGCTGCGATGAAGATAGTCATATGCATCCGGGGAGAGGCCTGTGGAACTGAGAGTGAACCACAACACAGCATTTTGGCGCTTTCTGTGAATATTTCCATGCATTTTGTTTTCCTTCTTAGGTTGTTTTTTTCTTCTTCTCTTTCTGGATCTGATGTTTCTTGTGCAGTAAGATAACTGTATAGATATGTATACATGTATTGTATTTGTCATATAATTTGTCCTATCTAGCATGTATTGGATTACCTGTCATCTAGGGGTGGGGGGTGGGGAGGAGGAAAGGAAAAGCTTGGGAAAAAGAAAGCTTTTTTGCAAAGGTCAATGTTGAAAGGTCACTCATGTGTTTTGTAAATAAAAAGCTTTATAAAAAAAATAAAACAAACAGAAGTAGAATCCAAGGAATACATAATTTCCTTTTAAATACCAGCCTCTTCTGAATCATCGAATGATAGGGACTAGGTCTCCAATTTCATTGCTACTGAATTGGAAGTAAGGAAAAACCTTCTACCAATGAAGGTTATCACATTCTAACTTGTATAATTTAGAATGCCTCACAGCTCAATGAGGGATTTAGTGACTCTTCCTAGAGTCACATTGATAGTAAGCATCAGAGACATTTCTTGAATTTAGATCTTCCTAACCCTGAGCACAGGCTGGTTCTTTCTACTATACACCACCACCTCTCAAATCAATCAGTGATAACCTAATAAGGAAATAGATATCCAAGCTTAGTGCTAACACTTTTGCATGTGAATTCTAATTAGTTAGAATCAATTGTTCCTTGTTTTGATGTTTCAGAATTTGGTGACCAGACATATCTAAAACCATACACTTTTCAATGATGAAGACAATCTCATCAGAATATTTTTTTCCTGAATGATACATCATTTTTTTTCTTCCTTGCTTTTCTACAGTCTCGTCTTATTTTTTAATTCATTCATTTGTTCAACATATATATTTTGGTACCTATTAAGTTCAAGGAACTCTGATAAAGCTTTTATATGATCCCAGGATGAATGCATAGAGTCTGCCCCCCAAAAGCTAACAAGATGAAGGAAATGTGATAAACAGAAAAATAATTACAATTCAAAATACAAATGCCTTAAGAAAGGTAGAGATCAAAGCCACCAGAGAAAGCTGGCTTTAAAGTTGGACCTTGAAGACAGAATTTAAATAAGTATAAATAGTAGGAAAGGATATTGTAAGTGAAGGAATCTCATACAGGAAATAAATAAACAAAAACAAACAAACAAACAAAAAAGGTCAGTTGAGAAAGCTCTCATCATTAGCCAAATGAGGGAGACATAGGAAAATGTTACCTTTTGCAATTTCTCTCATACTAAAATTTTCTAAATATTATGAAAATTTTAATCATGTGTCTATTTCTTTCAATAATATATAGCAAAATAATTTTTACTACTTTCTTGGCATAAATTAGAATTTTTTTGCTTTCTACTTCTAATATTTATTTAATATATATTTCAGATGTGTTTGAAGATAATCTTTATCTTTTGATTCATGGGCATAGTTGATATAAATTTTGTTGTGGAAATTGAATAGTTATGGTATCCTCTACTCTTTTCTTCTTGTTTATTAGGCTGAAGAAATGGTTATCTTCTAGTAGCTTTTTAATTAACTATTGTAAAACTAATTTTAAGTATATATTAATATATTTAAAAAGTCAATATCTCAAAATCACTGCTACTGTCAGGATTACTCACACATATGTATGTATATACAAATATGTATGTATATATAAATGTTATATGTATACAATATACGTGCACACATGTATACATTTAAATATGTCACATTCATATGCTGCATATTGTATATATACACATATACTTATATACATATATACACATATACACATACACACATATATAGGCACATATATATACATATATACATACATATGTGTATATATATATATATATATATATATACACACACACACACATACATACACATACACAGGCACATCACTTTAAGGTTTACAAAGCATTTTTCTACTACTGCTGCTGTTGTCATTACTACTAGCCACCCAACTACCTAATATTTATATAATACCTACTGATGTGCCAAACTGTCCTAAGCACTTAACAAATATCCCACATTTGGGATAATCATCAAGTATCAACTATTATCTCACAATTGAACCTCACAACAATCTCAAAAGATAGATGATATTATTGTTTCCATTTTTCAGATGAGGAAACTGAGGTACTGAGATTAAATGACTTGCTCAGAATCACATAGAAAGATCTAAGGCAGAATTTCTTCATTGTGTTCCAGTTCTTCATGATTCCTGATCCTTCACTGTATGTAAACAGTATCTGCTAGTGCCCTTGTATCATGAAATCAGGAATATCATGTAAAATTCAACAGGTACCTGAATAAACAAACTGGATCTTCACTAATTGAATGTTGTTTAAACATTTAAATCCCCTTTTATTTTTAGGTTCATATATACTATAATCACTTTCAACTGTATGTGATGAATGTGCCCGTTCAGTTATTTGTGTGGCCATCACCTTTGGTGCTGGCTGCATTGAATCCGTTCTAAGAGTTAAATGATGCCTATGAGTAAGCCTTCCCTACGAGCAAAAATTTGTTATTGATGTACTACTTATTAATTCAGAAAGCAAGAAAAATAAATCAGAGAGATGATAATACATAATAATATGAAATATATTAAGGATACTTTTCCATGTTAGTTTTCATTAGTGTATTCCTTTTAATCACCTCTATAATTTTTATGAAAGATTAAAGAAAAACTCATAAAAGCTACCTTAGTAATAAAGAATTGCTTTCATCTTTTAACAGTTTAAACCTTTATTTTAACTAAAAAGTTTCAATAATTTCTAAAGATATTTTTAAAAGAAACTTTTAATTGTAAAATTAAATATTGAATGGCACTTGGAACTTAAATTCAGCTAACTTATGCACAATTTTCAAGATGTGCACATACGAAGGTGGCACAATGGATGGAGCACTGAACATGGAGTCAAGAGGACTTGAACTGAAATTTGACCAAAGACATTTACTATTTGTAAGATCTTGAACATATCACTTATCCTTTGCCTGACATAGTTTCTTCATTTAGAAAAGATGTATAATAATATCACCAACTTATCAGAGTTGTTACTAAATAAAAAAAAATACATTATGTGTGTATAAATTTAAAAAAATTGTTACTACTATTGTTATTTTAGCTAATGTTTATATACTACTTACCACTTAAATACCAAGCATTGTGCTAAAATTCTTTTCAAATAACATTTAATTTTATATGTGATATATAAATTTTAGTTATTATTCAAATGTCATTATATTGTAGTAATATATTATTATTGTTGTTCTTACTTTTCTTATTATGGAGTCATAGGGGAAGGGGAAGAATTTTCACTTTGTTATATGAGTTTTAAAAATAGCTATACTGATATAAAATATGCAATATTCTACCAAAAAACAGCTTCCTTGAAATTTTGTTCTTAGCTTTTGAGGATGATATCCTCCTTGAATGGATTAACCACCTTTTTATAGAAAATGCTGAAGTTCACCACAGGCCTTATTTTTTTAATTGATAATTATTCCATTTTCCAACTTTCTCATGAAGATTTCTGACAATACTGGAAATGATGCCAGCATTTGAAATGTTTTCACTAATGCTTATGAGGGTAAGGGGAAGAGAATGCTTATATGCTCCTGGAAAATAGGATTCAAAAGGCACATCCCCAGTCAATTACTAGTCTCTGAAATATAATGACATTTCCCAAAGATACTCAAGAACATATTATTTTGAGGAATAAATATTAGACAAAATATTATTTCTCTTCATTATGAGTTACTGAAAAATTGGCAATATTTTAATTTTTAAGGAATCTGGTCATATTAGGTACAAGTATGTATGGATAGCTAATAATCTACCCAACAGTGCTTATTTTGAAACACAGGAATCCTAAGTAGGATTTGTCTTCACATGATAAGGCATTTTATTTTTCCCTTTTGTATCTATTTAACATGGTAATGGATTCAACCTGGTATTATTCTAGTCAGTCTCCAAAGCTTTGTGCATGTTTGTTAATTTGTCAATTGTTCCTTAAACAACATCTTGTCTATTTAATAAGCAGACACAAAAGTCAAGAGAGCCCTGTCCCAGCATGAGTCTTAATTGAACATGTGCTGGATAATAGAATTAAATTCAGAGCAAACAGTTAATGGCAGATGATTCTTCTCTGTTTTGAGGAAAGAATTGGGCAGAAGTGATTATGTAAAGTAGATTGCATAATGGCAGAATAGTCATTTGCAGCTAATGTAATGTAATCTTGCAAGGGCTTTAAAGATGCTCTGGTCAAAGGGAACAATATGAAAGGGAAAGGAATGGATTTCCAGAACTTCCTGACATACCCACTTGGTCATCATTAAGCAGTGTTGAAATAATGTAATAGCATTTTAATGAGCCTTTGGTGGGTACAAAATTTCTGTTCTAATTATCGTCAAAAAGTTCCGATATATAACAAGCTTAGGCGATGCTTTCAAACTTCTAATATAAAAATATCATTAAAACACAAAAACTAAAAAAAAAAGAATATTGAAGACAGTCTTATCAAAACATTAGGAGGGATGGTCAGGGAAAAAACTGTATGAATAACTTTATGAAACACCTGTCATGGGAATTATATATATATATACATATATATGTGTATATATTTGCATATATATACATATATATGCATATATATGTATATATATATATATAATTAATTTTGTGGTTGATGATTTAGTTTTGAAAGCAGCTAATTCTTAGATGAGTGTGTATTTTTAAACATTGATGGTCTAGTAATACTTTAGAACTGAAATGCATGTCTAGTTATATCTGTGGAGATGGTATTTTGTAAAACCACACTGGAGATTTTTTAGAACTGGATGACAGGATGATAGTACTGTTACTCAAAGTTCAGACTATCACAATACAATATGTAATGAACCATAATGCTATTATTTTTCACTTTAGAATTTTAATATTAGGTTTTGTATAGTTCTTAAAATATCATGCATAAAACATCATGCAGACACCACAATGAATTATATGTTCATAATACCATTTGGGGAAACAGGCTCACAAAATTATGGAAAAATGAAAAATATCTTTCTATCTTTATTTTTCTTTCTTTCCCTCTGCCTCCCTCCCTCCCCCATGCCTCGCCCCCTCTCCATCTTCCTTCCTTCTCTCCACCTCTGCCTCTTCCCTCTCTCTTTTCTCTCTTCTCTTATCTTTAAGTATTCATCAGGTAGTGTAGATGCCTGGATTAAACAAATCCTTAGATCTTCTGGTCAGATTTGGAAAGAAAGTCCTTTGATTTCTCATGCTCCTGAGAGTCTGGAGACACAGTGTAACTGTGGTGAGTAGTGCATTTATTGACTTTGTCATCTTTAATGACAGCATTCTCCTAATTATATTCATAATTCATAGGGAAAATGAAATTATTTTTATATAAAATCAGTAACTGAGCAAATATGGCAATTGGAGCGAAGATGAAAAAGAATGCCTGTATGATATTGTGGGATAGAATACTAGCTATCTTGTTAAAGATGAGATTGGCCTGCATGCACACACACACACACAGACACACACACACACATACACACACACACACACACACACACATATATATATATATATATATACATATATATAATACAAATGTACATTTACATATATATATACACATTATATGAATATACATATTTTTGAATGCATTGAGTATGTGGTAGGTTTTTGATATGGAAGAGTTTATATTTGAGTCTATTTTGCATCAGATGATTTTTTTTAAATGTCAGCATATAGTGAGAAGTGAATGAAAAATGCACTATGGTGCATACCTAATGGTAAACACATGAGAAAACAGGAGAAAAGTTATTTCAGGAATGAACATTCAAAGAATTGTTCTCTCAGGTATTGCATTGACCACCCTGATTAGCATATTCTATTGGAGTGCTTAGCACCACCATCAGCTTTTAAAGGAAATCTCATTGGTTTAAACAAAGAATCCTTCTGACCTTTCTAAATGAAAGCAATGTGATGTTAAAAACAATTATTCCAAGGATCATCTCTATACACAAAACAGGCTTTGGAAATTAACTGCTATGTTGAGAAAAGCCCTTATATTCATTATACTAGTATTGCAGTGTTTTTTTTTTAAATTAAAGAAAATTAAAGTAGTGTTTGCACTAAATGAAAATAGAGAATGCCTGCTTGCAGGTGGTGAAGGCCTCTAAACAATGTATGCTTTTCTCCCTCCCTTTCCCTAATCTCTTGCAACCATATCCAAAGAGCAGTTTCACTGATGTGCAACCAAGCAGGAAAGTGATTTGTAGGTTTCAGAATAGTTGTTTTCAAAGTATCAAAAGCTATTCAGTTTGTAAGTATGTTATCATGAAACTTAAGGATCAGGTATGGACTAATAATCTACAGGATACCTTCCACATAGTTGCAATTCTTAAATAGCAGGAATCAACTTTAATGTCAGACTGATATACTATAACATTAGTAAGCATTTCTTGGCTATATCAATAACAGTGCAAAATGTATTTCTGGTAGAAGTAGGCAAACCTGTACTTATTATTAATTATTATTATTAATGTTTTGGTAAGGCAATTGAGTTGTGACTTGCCTAGAGTCACACAGCTAAAAAGTGTTAAATAGTAGGTGTTAAGTATTGGATACCCGAATTTCAACTCAGGTCCTCATGATTTCATCCCCAAGACTCTATACATTGCACCATCTACCTGCTTCTACTATATATTGCTCTATAGAAATAGGACAATGACCAGTAGAATTTTGCATTTTGACAGTTAGCATCTTGGAATATATCACATTTATAGAAGATCCAGAATTTGTCTTATTTTTGAAGTGCTAAACTTTGAAATTTCTGGGGCAAAGCTTCTATTATGAATTACTGGATATTTCAACCAGTATTTCTATTGCACAGTAGTTCTGTTTAGTTTGACTACAAGAAACAACTCATTCTTATTTCAGAGAACAAAAATGTAGACTGCATGGCACCAGGGAAATGTAGAAAATCTACAGTATGAATGTGCTTTCTAATTAAAAATGTAACTGCAAAATGTCATATCATCTATGTGAGAAATGCTAACAAATCATTCATTATAATGTGGAATGCTCGATGATTTAAAAGGATGTGTGTAAGGATGAAAGAATCAGATTTGTTTTCATTCAAATTCAAAAAATCCATTCATTTTTCTTGGATTATAAGAACATTTCCTTTTGTAGGTAGCATGAAACTATGTTAGGACAGCACTTCAATTATAAAAAAAATAAAATTATTTGGGAGCCATTAATGTGTGTATGAGGTAATATGCTGAGTGATTTATTTTTAAAAGTATTGCAATGAGGCATTTTATAGAATTTTTTAAACTGAAATTACTATTAGAAAGAAGACTGGTGATTTTTGAAATTGAGAAGAAACTAATATGTAAAAGTACAAATGTACTATACATAGAAAAAATTTGATTTCTGCAAAATATTATGCATTTGTGAAGCTAGAAGGTGATGGCCATCTTTTAATAATCAACATATTTAACCTAAAAGAGTGCATGTAAAAGAAACCAAAATAGTGGTTGTTATTATCTAAAGTTTTATATATAGACAATATTTTTTCTTTACAAAAAATACACTGAAATTTCCTCTACTTACAGGCCATCAGTCTAGTTCAGGTCCTCATCACTTTTCACCTGGAATTACATTAGTCCCCTAATTCTCTCATTGTCTCAAGTCTTCAACCCCCTCTAACCAATCCTCCACAGAGCTTCCAAAGGAATGTTTTTAAAGAATAGACCTAATTATGTGTTCAGTAAATTTTTGTAGTTCTTATTACCTAAAGGATCAAATGCAAACTTTTTCTATTTTAGAAATTTAAAACCACTCACATATCCTTCCCCTTTCATGAATTCTATAGTTCAACCAAATTAATCTTCTTGCTGACTTTCACATATATTAGTCAACATGTTCCCATACTGAATCCTGTAATCAAGATAGGTTATCTTTATTTTTTAAAAAAGTTATACCATAAAAATATATGATAAAATCATTTTATGACTTTTGTATTTGTTTTTTCTGGAAATATAAAAAAATATTAAAGTATAATTAAATAATTCCATTCCCCATCTTGCTAACTTGACACAGGCTACTCTAAACTCTTTCCTCATCTTCACCTCTTAGAAATTTTAATTTCCTTCAGATCTCAACTCAAAGATACACTTCAAAATGATCTTTCTGTTAGCCCACTATCTTCCACTTATCCATGTCTCTCTTTCCATAGTTATTTCATATTTATTTGCCACAACTAGTATAACGCTTATGGCATAAAAATACTGTTATCTTCAATAAATGCAAGTTCCTTGAAGTTAAACAATATTTCATTTTTGTCTTCTGACACTGATGCTTAATAAATTCTTGTTGCTCTATTTGCAATTTGAAAGTCCTTTTCTAATTAAAATAAGAAGTCCTACTGTCACTTCTTTGATGAATTAAGAAATGTGGATAATTTTTTTTAATGTTACTGAGCTCATTCATTTTAAAGAACTTTTACTAAAAACACACCCAACCTCATGTGATAGTTTTACTGAATATAATAAAGTTCAAACGTATTTTGAGTAGGTAGTAAAATTACAATTGTGTATAAGATTTGAAGTACTATCCATTTTACAGAAATATTGGAATGGGGGACATTTTCCCAGTGTGTATTTTAAAATAGTTTTGTTTTAAGACAAATATTTTCTATAGATAAAACTAAGTGTAATTTCACAAAAGTTGGTTTTGATTATCAAAATACTTCAAAAATATCCTGGAATGGTATTTTTCATATATATATATATATATATATATATATATGAAAAATA